>VZRJ01006778.1:236860-271115 GCA_013397565.1 Ptilonorhynchus violaceus | reverse complement strand
GCACCTCCTCTGCCCCCGCCCCTGCCTGCGCGCCCCTCCGCGGGGACCGTCCTGCCACCGCGCTGGCACCCGTTCTGCACTAAAAGCTTCACCGGTTTTTCCTAATGCTTCTTTTTCGTGCTGCTTTTGGGAGGTTTTAACCGATAGTATTTTTTTACTTTTTTATTTCTTAAATTTTTATTTAGTTATTTTCCTGATTGGGGAGCGGTTTTCTCTAATCTGTTCATTTCCCGCCTCTCGTTTCAGCAGCACATTTAGGTCCACAAGAAAATTGTCGCCTGGAAAAGAAATAGATCTCCGGTGGCTGGAATGTATTTGACTTTTCTGGAAAGCTTTTTACCCTTTAAAATACGGTGCTGGTTAGAAAGCGCTGTAGGTTTAAAGGGACAGTTTCAAGGCTCCGCTGGTGTGCCCCTGTGCGTGTACTGAATGAATCCCACAGCCGGGGTTGAAATAGTGATGCTGTAAAACAAAAAATTGCTAATGTTGTTATCAATACAAGTAAAAATTTGTTTCGTTTTTGGCAATATATTGCAATCCCTCACACTTAAATGAGGGAAGTTTAGACTGAACATCCTCTTCCTGGGGGCAGGCTTTAAGCAACTTTTCACTCCCGTGCAAGATCTGGGGTAAGAGAAAGCAGGAGTAGTGACCCTGTGGTCCTTAATATAAATTCTCTCCTCTTCCTAAGGACCTCATCCAATCTTACTTCAAATCTAAAGAGTCTTAGATTTGCTCTTGAAGTCTTGTTTGGACGTTGTTTTTAGGTGTTTTTAATCTTATAATTACTTAAGCATATTTTCCTTTCCTGTGCTTTCTAAAAGAAATTATTTTCATATCCTTTTTGCAGAGCAAAACTATTGCAAACATGAATGTGACTAACAGGAAAATACAAAGGGTCTTTTGAAGAAAAAAGTGAAAACAATGCATTTTGAAGGGTTCAAATGACAAGTGTTGAGCCATGCAAATATCTGATTTTTGTTTTACGAATAATGACAATCATTCAGATATTCTAATATTACATAACACACTAACGGAATTTGATACTGATACATCTGGGAAGTAAAGAACTCTAGACTTACCTATATGAAAATGCTCAGGAAAGCTAAGAAAAATCAACTACAGACAGTAACTCCATGTGCCTAATGGGTCAGTTAAAAGGACCCCTATCACAAAAAGCCTAAGCCTCCCCTGAGGGGGTACCGTCGGTTCTCACTCAGTGTGTGGAGTGAAAGTGTAACATCTCTCAGTGTTAACAGAGATTGTAACGAAGTCCTGTCCCAGCGGGATGAATGCGACGCCTCAACTCGGTGTCAGGGCACAGCCTGCGGAGATTGCTCCCTCCCTTCCCACATTCAGGCCCAGCATGGCTCACCGAGACATCTCAACCATGAACCAAGCTTGGATATTTGATTCTCAGTCTTCTGGCATCGGGTTCTGTACACGTCGATCTTTGTGAATTCACCTAGTGATCGTGTCTGTAGGTGGTAAAACACTAGGATCGGGTAGTACTCAATCTGCTAATGAAGTATCTGATCAGCCCATGGTAAAGCCAATCCCAGCATTGTTTTGAGACCACGGGATTTGTCTCAAAAACTCAAAGTTCCTAAGGAAGCTCTCCTTGCCTTAGAGGCTACAAACCAGCAGTAAATAGTAGTCTCTGTGTGTAGGATACATGCGTAGCTGAAACATTCTGTGCACTTTGGCAGCACATCTTCAGATATTGATCGGGTTTGGGGTTTTTTTTTGCGTCGTTGTTGTTTTGTTTCCGAGTTTTTCAAATTCACTAAAGGAAGGATAAAGTATTTATTACGTTAACAGTACAGTTACCAAATTCTTTGCTTCAGGAAGCACTGATTTTATGCTAATGTTTGGGAAATAATTAGCCAGTTTTGAATACTTACCATTCACATGGTATGAAAAGAAGAGTTAAAATACATGTACTGAGTGGCTCCTAACATTTTGCCAGACTAATCATCTACTGCAAAATCTATGCAGCCGCAGTGCCACCTTTTGGCTAAAATGTCTTTTGTGTGACAACTTTTCTTTCCCACAACTGCCGGGAGTTAACTGTTTGCATACACAGAATTTTGAGAGAACAACGAAACATCCATCGTCCAACTACACACCTCTGGAGTGGTAAAAAGTATAAAAAAATATGTGAAGCCTTACCAAGAATCATGTACACCTTCTGTAGCTCAGCTGTTGACAGAAAGAATAAATGCATTAACCTGAAAATTGGAGAAGCACTTTAGCCAGTATGGAAGCAATAAAGTACAGGACTCTGACTGAAATAGATAATACAGAAAGAGAAACTGAATTAGTGGGAAAGAGTCTGTCTGTACATAATAGAGAACAATGTCTAGAAGTAAGTCAGGAGCTTATTTAGCTGATGCCAGTTTTACAAGTGACATAAAAGCAATTTGAACATAAAGCAGGAGGTTTTCTTCTTCCCTAAGGGCATACAACTTACTGAAATCACATTGTGGGCAGCACAGTTTTCCCCTTTCTCTCTGCAAACCAGAGGAAATTGCCAGACTGTGTGAGTCCTACAGATCCAGTAAATATGCTAGCAGTGGATGTAGCTATCTCACCACCTACCAGGATCTCAGCCCCCCCAGGTGAGTAACACCCACCTTAGGTGAAAACATTTTAGCAGTGGGGAGGTTGATGAGGCCTTAATAAAGAGTGGGAAGAAGAACCTACTTTTACAAAAGAACAAACTTCAGCCATGAAAAGATTTGCTCTACCTCACCTTGTTGCCTTTTCTGTAGCAATAATTTCGGGTTATTTTGGAAAAATGTTGTTCCCGCTTCATCCAGTATGCAAAATCAGTTGCAGTGAATAGAGTCAGAGGCCAAGAGAGCTACTGGGAAAAAAGTCCAGAATGTATTGTGTCACCAATTCTGTTAGGTAGAACATAATCATTTAGAATTGGCGATTGAAGTTGACTGTATTGAGCTGACTGACTGTCCAAAACAGTGCTGTTCAGAAAAACAGCTTCTAGTTTCCTGAACTTACTTATTTGTTTGCCTGTTTGAATCATGAACTCATGGCTTTGTTCTAACATTCACAGACTGAATAATATAAGTAACAGCTTGTGTATAGATACGTGTATATACGTGTATACAACGTGACCACACAATCCATAGAGTTGGTGAGCTCCATAAATGAGTGCTAAACTAGCTGAAGAAATAGAACTCCTCTATATAAAGAGGTAGCAAGGTATTAAGTTCCATTGAGATGCAGGAGAAGTTACTGAAGCCTTTTCAGAGCAGTCACTGCTGTACAATGCTGGTTTATATTTGTTATTCTTACAATATGAGAGTCCTGCTTTTGGGACCTGTGGGGAAGGAAATGGCTTTAACATTTGCAGTGATGATTAACTAGCGTGTTATGTCTCTTGATCCATGCTCCCTCAGAATACATGAAAACATCCTGCTCCTCTTACCTATTCTCCTCCTGCTCAGCCCTGTCAGCAGCTGGGGGAACAGCCTGCAGTGGCTCACCAGGAGTCAAGGAGTTCAGGTTTTAAGCTTAGTTCACATTCAGCTCTGACTGAAGCTGTTATTGTTCACTTCCAGCATGAAGTCAGCTAAACTTCCAAATAATATTCAAGTTCAGTTCTGGTTCAAGAAAAGTTTAAAAAAACTAGTTCCAACTGCTTTTTGGTTCAGAGTAAGTTTAACTCCCCAGTACCAGCAGTAGTCAGTAACTATTTTATCTTAAATTATGAGCTTGTCTTGCCTTACAATAAGGAAATTCAGTCCACTCAAATGTATGCTGAGTAGGCATCCTTAGAAATGTTCATCTGCCCCTATAGAGCAGGAAAGTTTCTTAGGAGCCTCCAAATTTCCTCCATGCTTGATTTATCTTCCATTCATTAATCCACAATTTCACCACTCATTTCAGATGAATTAGAACTGGGCACAAGGTGTGCAGAAAACTTTCTAAAATCAGATGCATTACTAGAGTTCTGATTTTTTTTTTGCCTCCTAGCCTTTGTTAGTGTTCATAATTCATGCCACAGAGTCTGTCTAGAACATTTGTCTTGCTCAGTAAATACCTATTTATAGAAACTCTTGTGGATTGCTGGTCTTGTTCTGCTGGGTTTTACAATCTGATCAATTAGGAAGCATCAAAACTTCATTATCTTTACCTGAGAATAATGTAAAACACAACAGGGGAGATCTGTCGCATACTCAAGCAGTTCTAGTTTCATCACATTTTGTAGGACATCAAACCTGGCAGAATCCAAATGGTATCTCAAAGCACCATTAACTGGAAATGCAATTATTAAAGAAATCTGTTCTTGACTCCTGACCATTTCCACATATATCAAAAAGTAATCGTTAGGAGCAACATTCATAATGACTGTTAAGAAAAACGGCATCGTCTAGTGGTCAGTGCAGAGGACTAACAAAACAGAGCTGCTGACTGAACTGATGGAAACACATCCCCAAGCTCCTCCGGCATGCATCATGTGGATGCATCAATAATACAGGAAAGCTTTTCCACATCCATTAAGAAGAGAGGCTAGACAAGGTGAAAGGCAAAGTAGGACCTTCTTACAGAACTGCGACGTTACATACCTGTGAATTTACTCATATCAGGAGTAAATTTTAGCAATTCTACATGAATTGTGTTTGTTCCTTTCAAATCTAGTAAGTTTCAGCAGATGAGCCACTGTTTTGCTTGCTTGCAAGTTTTTGTTCCTTGGTGGAATAAGAAATATAGGATAGCTTCTGCAGTTAAGCATTATTAGTGCTACTAATATTTTTCTGATTAGATTATCAGATTTCTCTGATTTCTGAGGCAAATTATGCCAGAGAATTTTAGGCACCACTCCTCATTAGTGATCAAAAAAGTGGGAAAAATAATTCTAATTCAGAATGCATGGTTTACCTACCTTCAGGTAATCACATTATACATTAGAAGAATTTTGGAAAAGATAGTGCAAAATCTGAAAGAACAGTTCAATAAACAATGAACCATGAATTTTCCCCTGCGTGTTCAGAGTCCAAGCATAAGCAGACTGTCAAATAACAAACAGGCATGTCACATAATTAAAACTGTCTAGTAAAAGAGTCAAGAGTAATTTTCAGTCTGAAAGAAACAGAAGTAATAAATTTCCTACTTGTCTCTGAACAAAAATTAACCATTTAGGATATTTGTTAAATACATTTACATTTCAGGTGTATTTTAAAGAAAATTTTAAAACAAGTTGGAAAAATGCCATGAAATAAAATTATTCTTGGTTATGCTCTGTAACCAAGATCATTGGTTTGACTCTGGATAATTACAACGTGATAATAAAGTGCATGATGAGATGCAAGACAGTCCTACACAGATTGTTGTAAACACACAGCTGTGTGACAGATATGAGCTAGCTGGAATTAACACACGAAACACTATCTGGACTCCTTTGGTAATGGCTGTCAGCAATGCTCTGCTGTGGTGGGGATATGATTAGTAGCCGATGGAGAGCTGGGCCTTTGCATCACAGAAGCACCATCGCAATTTACACTTCTGCCGGCGGCATCAGCTCAGAGCAATGAGAAATGAGGCTGAGCAGACCCCAAAGCATGCTGGACCAAAACCAGAATTCTCTGTGGAGCAGTATAACAGTAAAATAATAGATTTATTACCCAAGTGAAAGAGCAGACATCACTGCACGCACCTGTGCTCCAGCCAGAACTCCTTCCTCCAGCTGAGCCTATGCAGTCAAGGAAACCACTAACTCCTGCAGGTCCTGAGCTCAGATCCAGCTTAGGCTGACTGTGACTGAAATGCATCATTCCTGAAAGCTGGGCAGTGGGCAGGCATGCTCCAAAAACACTCTTCACTCATGTGAGAGTCATGAGCAAGGAGCACTCCCTTATAGTGAGACAACGAAATGCCTTCAGACTGATGTCTGTTTTGAGTTTCCTCACATCTCTTCCACCTCATCCTTCCTTGCCTTTCTGCAGAGCCTACTATTGCAGCACCTGCTCTCTGAAAGGACTGGAGAAGCACAACTTCTCATTTTTCTTCCCTTAAAACGGACACTGAAAAAATCCTTACAAAATCTGTCTGTGTTGTTACCATACCTTAGGCAGCCTCAGGCATATCTGCAATGTAAGGAAGCAGATGGGAGTTTCAAGCTGGAAAGTGGCTCCAGCAGGGCTCTGCTAGGAAAGGTGCTGGCATGCCTCTTCTTGGTCGCCTGATGGGTGAGCAGACACATAGTCCTTCACCTCTCCCCCTTTCTTACTTTTTCTGTCCCTGCAGGATAAACTTCTTGACAGAAGTCCTTAGCAACTAAAGGATAAACTTGGCTTAGAGGAGATGGACAAAATGAGGAAGAGAAGGGAAGGAAATGGTTTTGTGTTTGCACACACACATGAGTGTTTCATCCTTGTCTTGGGTAGGAAAGAGGGAGTCAAGAAGTAAGAGAGGAAGTCAGCTGATGAATGGCTCCAGGCAAAAAAGAGTATTACCTGGCAGGGTTGTTCCATACAGCAGCATACATTTAAAAATAATTTTTAAAACTAACTGGTTTGGATAGAGGTATCTGTCCCCAGAGCAACCAGCAATGGAAAACCAAGTAACAATAATTTTCCATTCCAATGACCACTGCTATAATTAGATAATAATGCTAGAAATTTAGGCCACTTTGAGGTGAAACAGGAAAGTCATGCATGCTGCCTGACAGCTAAAGAAAAAAAAATCCCGGTTAATTCATTTACAGGGACTGTTTCTGCGGTCAGACAGGCATTTCTTTAGTAGTGAAAATTCAGCAGCTCCAAATAATTATTGCTGAACTAAGGAGAGAGCTTCAAGCTCAGCTCTCAAACATCATGTGACACCAAGGGCCAGACACCCTGCACACATTATTGATGACCTGGACCACAGACATGGACTGTAAGGTCTCCTCTAAGCCAAGGAGTCAAAGCTGGCAAAGGACAAGTACATTGGCCAGTGTGAGAAAACTTGTAATGCCACTGCTTGTAACACATCTGTTTCATGGCACAAGAGGACAAGTTTGTCTTAGAAAAACACCGCCTTCATTCTTAAGAGAAAGAACACCACTGGAAAAGGAATACAAAACTTACAAAGCACATGACTGGAGTAAACAAGATGGAATCCTAATTAATATTTTTATTCAAAAAAAGTTCAATTCTAACTCTTCATTCAGATCCCAGTTTGATTCAGCATTGCATTATAGACTAAAAAATAAAAATAAAAATTTAAAAAACCCTCCAAATAAATTAAATATAATTTTCTCTCTAAGAAGAGAGGCAACCACTTCAAGTTGTACCAGGGGAGGTTTGGATTGCATATTAGGACAAACTTCTTCACTAAAGAAGTTATCAAGCACTGGAACAGGCTGCCCAGGGAAGGGATTGAATCACCATCCCTGGAGATATTTAAATAACATGTAGATGTGGCACTTAAGGACATCGTTAATGATGGACTTGGCAGTCCTGGGTTGGTTGTTGGACTTGATGATTTAAAGGCCTTTTCTAACACAAATGATTCTGTGATTCTGTGATTCTGTATGTTCTGATGGTCTGGGGTACAAACTGGGAATTAAATATGTATTTGATGCGGACTCGTGAATGTGCAAAATATTTTGCATCTCACATAAGCATTCCCGAACTTGTTTCACTAAATAAATTAAAGCAAAACGAAACAAAACAAAGCAACACCAGAATTTTAAATGCAGCCCTACTTTTTGGTAGCTAATGAGGTTCCTTTACTGCTTCTGAGTCTTTGGGATCATTATCCAGAGACATAAAATTGTCCATTTGCATTATAGAAAGAGTATAAACAAAAAGTTTTGTAATTCATTCCGGGAATAGATCCTTTCAGCTAAATGTTGAGGACTTGTACCTACCCTGGTAGTTCTTATGTTATCCCAGTAGCTCTGTAGTTTCCATTTCCAATTATATTTCTGCACTTAAAAATACTAAAATCTATCCCAAAATATGACAATAATAACTGAGCACACTGTTGGATCTGCCCAGAAAAAAAGAAAATGCATGTTTTATTATGGTGAATGGATTCAATATCTGAGTAAGCTTTGTTATTGTTCACAGCAGGGTCAAGTAAATCTCCAAAGAAGAACAAGGAGCTCCACAGTATCAAATTCAAATGCCAATGTGCAGCTCTCTGAAATTGTGGGATTCATAAACCAATTTCTTTTTTGTTTGTTCTTTTTATTCTACAGAGAGGTGTACTGGGATTCAGGTACAATGGATCCATGAGGTATCCACCTGCAAGTGGCACAAAAACTGGCAAAGTAAGCACAAGCTGTTGCACCTGTCGTACTCCTGCAAGGTTCAAGTAGGTGTTTCCTGGCCCTAAAACACATAGTACCAGCAGCATTGTCAAAGGATCTGCACCACTACACTTTCTCAAGTGATTGTGCTGCTACACAAACCTCTGCTCTCACGGTGACTAGTTTGATTGCTGAAGTGGACACATGTAGAGATTAGATCTGTGATACGTTTTACATACCTGGATATTCTCACCACTCAATTTGGGAGCCTAGTCTTCCAATAAAGTTGAGAAAGATCTGCAGCACCTCCAGAGGGCAATCCAGAGCTCCTGTTTTGACAGTGATGGATTTTTCTGTGAAGATACTCATTTCTTCCTCCACCAACTCCTTAGCAGGACTAGAGGGTTGGTAGTCAGCGCCATTCTTGTTTTACATGCCCATTACCACCCCTTATGGGAAGTAGGGACAGAAGGGCAGAAGGATGCCAGGATTGCCCAGCTCCTATGCACAGTAGCATTCTTTGCCACAAGGTCATGAGCCTCCTGCCCAAGATACCTGACATTAGGCTAAGCGAGCAAGCCCTTTGCATCCTTGCCTCTCTTTGGTCAACTCAGCTCAGCTGGAAAGAGAAATCAGCACATCTACCATGAAAATAAGGATAAGGGATTGGCTGGATGGACACAGAGAGTGAATTGTGGTCAATGGCTCATCAACGTCCAGATGGAGGCTGGTGACCAGTTGTGTCCCTCAGGGCTCTGTCTAGGGACCAGTGCTCTTTAACATCTTCATCAATGACACAGACAGTGGGATCGAGTGCAAGACCTTCAGCGAGACTGCAGATGCAACAAAGCTGAGTTGCTTCTTGTCCTTCCCTTGATTCCTGTCCCTTGTATTTACAAGCATACCTGGGAAGGGAAAAGTCTTTCCCCTTCTTCCAATGTCTCCTATCTATTTGCAAAATACCCAGAAATAACTTTGCAGTGGTTGTCTTCCGGGCTATTCTCCTCTCACTAATTTTGAAACCCATATCACAGTGACTTCTGCTTATTTGCGAACAGAGCACAGAACTAAAACCAACGGAGGAGGATAGGAACTCTTTGGCTGGAATCAAATATTTTATTAAACATATGATGCAAGTCTCTTTGCAGATGAAAACACACTAGATAAGAGGAATGAACTTCAGTTTCTCTTTATAGAAATGTTTTCCTTTATTCTCTCCTGTCTTTGCTTTGTTTTGAAACTTGCTCCTAGAGAGAAAAGCTTTTACAAAGACAGTAATCAAATGGTTTGTATAGTTATCAAACCACTATTGTGAGGGCAGCGTCAGTTCTTTTACTTAAAAATGTACTTGTAAAGTAGTCTAAAAATAGGAAGTGAATTCCCCATGAACCATGATTGGTTTGTACTTTCCCTGCATACAGACTGGAGTATTTAGTAAAACACAAGTTTCTAAATTAATGCAGAGATTTTAGGCGCCAGAGTTGACTGTTACCTGAGAGTAAGAAAGGCACAAGCAGCATCCTCAAGGCTCAGGCCCAATTTTTGGAAGCAAATTGTTGTCTAATGAAGGAAATGCTCAAGCTGCAGAGGCAAAAGTAGTTCCAGAACTTTTGAGTGTCTCTGTGAAATATGGATCAACTTGGAGGCATCCCATAGCTAGGAAGGATGCACACCATCCATCGCCACTGCAGGAACACAGCCTGTTCAAATGGAGAGGACAGGATTTACATCAGTCTGCTCTCTTCTCCCTTCCTACTTGTCTCATGCACCCAGCCACAGATCTCCAACCCAAAATGGAGGTGCCAGCCATTAGGATGTAGGCAACATGTTTGAAGGAGTGCTGTCTTTAAACAAGATTCAAACCCTAACCAAACAGTTCAGTGCAGCTGTGCCTCTCTGTGATGAGCTGCTGTGATAAGGCACAAAAGCTGCTAATGTGGTGTGCTGGCTTTGGCTGGGATAGAGTTAATTTTCTTCATAGTAGTTTGAACAGGGCCATGTTTTGGATTTGTGAGAAGAGTGTTGATAATTCAGGGATGTTTTGATTGTTGCTGATCAGTGCTTACACAGAGTCAAAGTCTTTACTGCCTCTCACCCCACCCCTCAAGCAAGCAGGCTTAGGGTGCCCAAGGAGTTGGGAGCAGACACAACCAGGACAGCTGACCTCATCTGATCCAAGGGGTGTTCCAGTCCGTGTGGTATCATGGTTGGTATATAGAGCTGGAGGAAGAAAAAGGCGTTTGTCTTCTCAAGTCACCGTGAAGTGTGATGGAGCCCTGCTTTTTTGGAGATGGCTGAACACCCACCTGCTCATGGGATGTGGTGAGTAAATTCTTTGTTTTTCTTTGCTTGTGTGCACAGCTTTTGCTTTATCTTTAAACTGTCTTTATCCCAACCCGTGGGTTTTCTCACTTTTACCCTTCCACTTCTCTCATGCATTCCACAGAGGGAGAATGAGTGGGCACCAGGATAGTACTTCATTGCCAGCTGAGGTTAAACCATGACACATAACCAACAGTCACACTGTACAGGCCATGCTCAGACTAGGGCTGCTGGATCAAGTGTTACAATAAGAGTTACTTTTATATTCTTGCTGCACTTGTATTCAGAGACCATCTAGTCAAAATCACAAGACAGAAATGGTTTAGCCTTGACATCATTGGCAATTCTAAAATTGAAAAGGGTTTGTTGTTTTTCTCCCTCCCTTAGAGAATTATTCCCAATATTTTCAAGGAACTGTCATTTCCCGTAAAATAATGTTTATGGTGGCAGGCTCTCAGTCTTTCTGGCAATTTTTTTTTCAGAACGCTATTATTTATTGTAGCTGTTCTTTGTTCTCTGGTTTTTTCCTGACTTTCAGCAGGGCTACCCCATGCCTTTCCAAACTGTGGAGATTTTACAGTAGAGTGGCTCAGAGTCATTTCAGTCTATTTAAATGAATGCTGAAAATGCCATTAGACTTTGGTGCCCACTTTAAGCAGATTGTAAGATGAACATCAAAGGAAGAGGGTGTTCATATTACGCCCCCTTTCCATGTCTGCATTTTCCCTTTCAAAGACACTAGGCAGCTCCATTCAACAGACATGCTTGTTTAAATCAACACAACCTGGGAAACCATGCTGGCTGCCTTTCAGTTTGCTTCTTTTCCTTAGAACTCCCAATAGCCACCCCACATCTTGATCACCATTAGATCCATATAGATGGGTAGTGTTCAACTACAACATTCACAATGAAAATAATATAAGGAAAATGTTGAGGACATTGGATGACATAATAGACTCCTATTACTAGGTTGTTTAGTTCCACCTCTGCCTCACATCTTCTGGATAAATCTGCTGTCCAGTTGTAAACAAAAGGCAATCACACAATATCAGAATTTAGAGCTAGATCTAACTCTTCTTGAAGGAACTTATCTCAGTATGCCCAGTTCATCTGGAACAGAAATCAATCGCAAATGTGCTTCTGACAATAAGGAGCTGCCTCAGCATTTTCAAACCTTCTAGGCTGCAAAAACAAGATTATTTGACCCATTCACGGCCCTTGTTAGCAATGCACTTTCCAACGGGTGCAGAAAACGGTAAGAATTGCTTAGTGGGAAAATGTGCAATTTGGTAATGCAGCTTGTGGTCACCTAAAGGAAATCCCATAACAACAACGACTTCAGGGAACAGGTTATGGCTCAAAGACATGAAAAGAAAGGAATGAAAGACTCAAATTCTGTGTCTGTCCCAGGAGACAAAACATTGACCAAAAGCATACTGTGACTAGTGACCTGCTGGGGCTGAGACATGAAGTGCATTGGGTCATGAAAGGTGCTGACAGCACCTTCCCAGAATGTGGAGTTAGAAGGAATATAGGCATAATATTCTGCTAAGTTTTTACTAGGAAACATGGAGACAGCAGGCAGTGTTCTACCACTTCCCCTCTGCTCTCTCTCACAGACACTTCCTTTGTCTGTACCAGCTGGGTTATTAACAGAATATTGTTTTTCATTCCACTTCTCCTCCCTTTGGGCTTTCTATACTTCTGGTCACAGAGAAGAAGGTAAATAAACCTTTTTAATTATATAGTCTGTCTGAATTTTTCCACATTCACCCAATCTATTAATTTTTTTGTACTTCAGATTTGGTTTTAACCTTCTTCCCTTACACTTAGCATTTTTCAGTTTGTATCTGAATGTACCAATTGAAAAGAGCACAACCCTTTCCCTGCAGAAATCCAAAAACAGTTCTTGCAAGACTCATTTTATGAGAACATCAATTTTTCCCTTTGTCTAGAAAAACTAATGCTTCTATAGACCTGAGAAACGGTCCAAAAGGGAAGATACTTACCATTACCTTCCAGCTGTGCAAAATATTGCAGTTTTCACATCAGAGAACCAAAAGCTTGGGTTCCTTGTCAGATGACTTTCACAGAAATAGAAGAATATATTTCTTATTTTCCAAGTGGACTTTAAGTGTAACTCAGTTTAAAGAGTTAGTACTCCACAGACCAAATTCTGGCTACAGAAGGAAAATACAATTTGCTATCTTAGCTTCCAGACTAGTATTACTTTAGCTTTTTGAGAAAATTTGAATTGGTGCTGAAATTTGTACTGCTGTATGACTCTAGGAAAACAGCTATTCTAGCCTTGGGACATTTTAAACACAGGGCATGGAGTCAACTGACATAAATGAGTACAAAGACCATTTCTGTGCTAAATAAGAAATGAATTCCTTATTTGTAAGCACAGTGGTTCTGATGCAAGAAAGATCAAATAGTAGCTCTTTTCTAAATGTGTGTGCAAGCATATTTTCATTCATATCACCACTCCCTCTGTTCTTACCATTTCCTGAAACTACTTGGACCTATTCTGCCAGACACTCATCCCTAGCTCTTCCACCCTTACCCATGGAGACCCGGGACTCTGGATTCCCTCTTCAGGCATATACAAAGAAAATCCTGGGCTACTACAATTGAAGATTCACTTTCCTGAACCCTTTCCCATCAAAACAAAGAAAATAGCAATGAGAAGTAAGTACCAAATGGAGATAGCCAGAGGTTTACTGTCATCAACTCACACAGACAACCTGGACACTGAGAGAAGAATAATGTTTCATGTGCTGGCAAAGTCTTGGAGAATGAGAAATGCAACGTATTTTTCAGCAGTGTGAAAGAATAGCTTTTTTCCTGTCAAAAAGAATATGCAACCTTCTCGTAAACCCATAAGAATGTATGTATTCTGTTGAAATATATATTTCCCCTGTATGTATATATAGTAATATATATATATTACTATATAGTAATATATATATACATACTATATACATATATAGTAATAGTCTGAAAAAGTGATGACGTCTGCTGCGATTTTTGAATTCACCTTATGAAATGAGAACTTACTGCTGCCAGCAGTGAGTAGGCCAACAACTATATTACAACTGCATTCAGATTCAGACTATTACACAGTCCCTTCCTTCCCCTCTCCCTCACCCCCTTTCTCCAGAAGAGGTAGTTCAGATACAGAGCCAAGGATGCTCCCCTGCTCCAGAAGCTCACATTCAAAGTCCCACTCTTAGACAGACCCTGCTCCCACCTTCCTGCTAGCACTTGTTCCTGTACCCAACGAAATGCTGATTTGGTTAAAAGCAGGAAGCAATGGAGGCTGAAAGTACCACCCTCCAAACTCCCCCTTTCCCCAGTGTGCCTGTCCCTACTCTCCAAAAACCTCTGAGAGGCAGGGCAGAAGCAGATCTAGGGGCTGCAATGCTTTTCGGTAATGACTTGTGGGACTGCTTTAGTTCCCCTGCCCAGAGATGCCTGGAAGAGTGGTCTCACCATGATTTTGAATCATGTTTCAGCCTGTATGGTCCCTACATGACCCTCCCACTGTCCTGTTCCAGCCTCGAGCAAGCAATCTGTGGGTGTGTGGAGCTCTGTTCTCAGCCTCAGCCTCAGCTCTACTGCATCTAGGGCTGAGGCAGACAATCCCATTCTGTTTCCTCTGGTGTTCAAAACCCTGTACTTGGGTAAGGAAAAAGATTGGTGAGATCAGAGACACTTTGGCCAAGTCAAAATGAACTGATTAGACACAGATTTAACAAAATGTACAGGAGAAACATGCACTTGACTTCCCTGACCTGCTGTAGAGGCCTTCATTGTGCTGCTGCTGATGTTACCATCCATAGCCATGTCGTCTGTGGTCTCATAAGGCTTGGTGAAGCAGCTGGAGGGGACCTGACAGAAGTGATGGGGAGCCTGAGCACACACTGCACCCTCTACCAGAAGCTGCGATACTGCAGCTATGGACTCACCTGCAAGTGGCTTTCTGGCACTGACAATAACAGAGCAGAAACCAATACAGCTGCGATAGCAAGAAGCAGGACCACAGTTGTCAATAAATCCGGACCAATTCCCAGGTATTGCCTCAAATATCACGTGGGTGACACTGGTCATCCTAGCTCGGACACAAGCCTCAAACCACTCACAGAATAGCACAGAAGAATCTCTCCAAGATGAAAAACCCACCCTTCTTCTTCAAGCCTCCCTGACTTCATCAAAGGCCCAGGAATCTGCCATAAACACCATGGGCAGGCGGCACTGCTGTCATTGAGCACATTATTAACTAGGTTATTGTTGTTCCTGTTGGAGCAGACTGTAGAGAATTCACTGAATTTTTGGCTTGAGACCCAGTCTTTTGGTGGAGGAGGAGAATAAAAATATCTTGGAAATGAACCGGCTCGATAAGAAGAACCTTGTAGGAGGCAGGGAGCAGCTCATGCTCAGTGCTTGATTCTCTCCCTCTGCTGAATGCTTTGACTGCACAGTCTGCGTGGTCAGGAATGAAATGCCTTCACTGTCAGGCAGCTTGAGGGACACCCAGCTCATAGTCTGGCATTTCCAGGGTAAGAAGGCTGCAAGAGACCTTCTGCTACTTGAGTCCAGTTTTAGAACAGAGGCACTGCTCCCTGTCAGCATCACCAGGACACCTTTGGATTGTCGATAGGCAAGGCGATAAAATAGGCTAACACCTTGTTGCCCTGACACACATGAATTTCTGTGGTGAGCAAAAGATCTTAATTTGAAAAATATTGAAAATTAATATATAAACTCCTTTGTGCTGAACCATCACCAAAAAGCAGATTTTAAAAGTAAACCAGTCATACTGGGGACTCAGCTGTCATAATTTTCTAATACGTAAGAAACATATGCACACAAAGCAGCTTTGAGACTCTTACTCTCCCTTTTTGTGTTTTTTATAACCTTCAAGTGAACAACAAAACCCAAATAACAGGTAAACTTTTAGAACAAAAGCAAACAAACAAACAAAAACAAAAAAACCAACCAAACAAACAAAAAACCACAAAACCCAACCAAACCAAAACAAAGCAAAACAAAAAAGCCAAACAAACAAACAAAAAAGAGGAAGCTGTCCCCATGTCTTCTTTTATCTGGATCTCTCCAGAGGAAATGCTATAAATTGACCATGTTACTATGTAAGCATGCTATCAGTGCCCATTGAAAAATTAGTCCTAAAGAGACAAATGGGTTTATTTCATGCACTTCTTTGCTGTGACTGTATGTATAATATGTTCTTAATTTTTTTTCTTATTATTATCAAATTCACCAGGGTTAAATCCTCAGGCAATAAGATGAAAGCCAGAAATGAGAAAGGTGAGAGGAGGAAGAAGTCCTAAAGTATCAAACTGAATGGCTGCAAGCTGTGCAATACCCCTGCCTGGCAGCTCCCAGAAAAACCCCAGGTCTTTGGAAGTGGTGAGATTTAGCATGAAAGATGTTCTTGCAGCATAGAGATGCTGGATTAAGGAAGAATCTGGGGAGTCTGACTGGCCTGTCAAGGCTGGTGGCTAGAAAGGAGGTAGAACAAAAATAGAAAGAGACAAGAAAAGCATATTCAACTCTGCTTGGGGCTGTTCTGTTCAGTTTTTAGCCAGCACTGAATAAATAATTCTCAAAAACAGTTCTTCTGAGCACCCAGTGCCCGGTTCTCAGCAGTACTTCCAGGCACAGATTCAGCAGATGCTTACCTTGGGAAATCTGTCATCTTAATGTGCATGGAGACACCCTGTCATCTTAATGTGCATGGAGACACCCAGGATACATCCAGGTATCACAGTTCTACTCCTGTAGCACTACAGGATTCTGTGCAAATACACTAAGCTGCACGGGGGTGTAACAAAATAATACTCAAGGTTTGCATGAAGCAGCTGCTGTAACAATTTGTGATCATATTTGGCTGCTCTCATGTCTTATCTTAAAAATTAGAAACTTTCCTGGATCTGCTCTTAGGGTGCAGACAGCCTGATGTGATTGTGTCTAAGGAGCTGCAGGCTGGGAAAAACATGCACTCTTTCAACACATTGTAACAGCCTCCAGCTATCCCAGTTATCAGACTGAATCAATATGGATTAAGGACTGCCATCCCACTTCAGCCAATGCAGAAGCACACACTAACCACATCCTCGCAAGATGGCTTTGTTACTGTGTTGTTGAAGCATATGTCATACTTAGAGCACTTTGCATCCTGAAATTCCCCAACTCCAGCTTCTCTTTTGAACTCACAAGTTGCAACTGAAACCAACAAAAAGCTCTATTAAACATTATCCTTACCTAATTGAATATATTAGATGTATATAGCAATTACGTTCTCCTTTTTACAGTATAGTAAAGCACTTATGGTATAATAAAATCTACCACACAGTGCTCAACAGCCCAGTGTGTTGAGCAATTCAGTTTTTAGTGCTTCATGTAGGTTAGGAATTGATTTTAATTGCCTGGCATAAATCACACAGTCCTACTGTAGAGACCCTTATTATTTCACAGACAGGACTGGTTTTAATCCTGCATATTCATGGGGAATAAGAGGGAAGCAGAATGAAAAGAGAGTCATATTCCAAAAGTTTACTTCTGAGGAAGAGATATTTGTTCTGAATTCAACGAAAACTTAAGAAATGTTATGCACGTCATGAGCAGAGTAGTAAAGAAAACTTTGTACATCACCACTAAACCTCAGGCACTGCAACTGTTTTACCTTGACAAACAGTGTGAGACTTAGAGCAAAGAGAAATTGCAGTACAGATAGAAATTTATTCTGCTTACACATCTGTCCTGCACTCCCTTTCTATAATATCCAGAAATAATATCTCCATGTATTTTGCATGTATGTTTGGATTTACAAAGCATGTGAGAGGGAAGCATTCTCTCATGAACTTTGGCTCCCATTTGAAGATTTTCCATTCCAACACAGTTTAGTCATTTGTCTTAGTAGTAACTTAAGTAAAACAAAAACTAAACCTAAAACCAAAACATCCTGCATTTAAAAAAAAAAAAAAGCAAAAGAGTTGAAAATGTATTTGGAGTTACTGAATAATTATTAAGGTTTCTTAATGAAATTGGGACCTCTAGAAAAACATGCAGCATTTTTAAGAGTGATATTGAAATGGAAATGATCTGCAGATGATTGTGAGCCATCATCTAATTAGTATGCAGATGGTGATACCATTTTTTGTCTATACTGCACAATAGTTCTTGGTGAAGATTACAGGAAAGAGATTTGCACTTCGTGTCTTTGAACACCTAGATCTCAAACTCAGGCCTAATCAATACTGATTTACCTTTTTAAGAAAATATCAGCCCTGAACACTTAGTGTCTGCAGTAGTAAAGCAAGTCGCCTCAGCACTGCAGCATTCTGACATATCTATACCATCTGCATGAGGAAAAAGCACAAGATGAGCACTCAGATACCACAGAAAGAAGTTCAATGTAACAGTCAAAAGCAATATTTATGGTGATAGAAATAGATAACTTATGCTTGATTTAGTTACCAAATTTTAAAACTTTGAAGTTATACTTCCAGGCTCAAAGCCTTTTCTTATGTAAGCAGAAGAAACATCATTCATTTAAAAAATCTGAAATAATTTGCAGAGGGAACTGAAAAATCATTTATGTCTAATTAATCCCATAAATTTACCCCTTCTCAAAATGGTTAATTATTGCTCAAAGCATTTTTTAAGACCTTTTATTTTCATTATTGGACTATCAGCTGCACATTTATCAAATCTGGAAAGGCTAGGTCATCATTTGTAAAACCACTTTATATAAGGGCAAGTTAACCACCACATGAAAACTGGCTTTTAAAGTTCACAGTGCTGTTATAAAGGTCATGGTGATACTTAGTGAAAATTGAATCATGCAGAAGTCGATACAAAAAGACATATTGTCCTCCTTCAATAAGGAGCTTTAATGCTGTGCCCGTTTATTTACCATCAAACTCTGCAAAGTCAGCAGGCTAATAAAGAATTTAGGATTTATAGGGCCTTTAATTCAGCATAGAAAAAATAGTTAGAAAGTGACAGACTAATGGGCCAATTATCTGAGGAATATTTTGTTTATTTGGCAGAAATTACAAGGAGATGCATAATAAAAATACCTTCAGTAACCAATTTATTCCTACATTAAAATAAACTCATTCACGACTACTGTGCTACAGAAAGTACCATTAAAATGTTCAAAGTTCTTTCCTGATGCCAAACAAAAACTCTTAACCAGGGCAATATACAATATTAATATTGTTTTATGGTCAATTTATGTCTAGACACAAGCAATAAGAGGTGGAAGAATACTACAGAAATTACAGCTTTTATACAGGAAACAGGAACAAAGCCCCAAAGGATTGTATCCACATTTGTCTTATTCCAGATTTAGAAATTATTATTTTTTCCATATTAGGTATGGGTCTAAAATATTAGCTGTTTTCTTTACATGAATGAACTCTGGAGAGGGAATAGTCTGACAGTTTTTTATTAAAAAATACTTGAATAAAATTTTGCCTTCTTTACTTAGCTGACATAACCTAATTGTACTGTTCTTCATACTGGCAAACAAACTTCATGAAACTAACCAAACGGCTCCACAGACCCTGACTTAATGACACACTGTAAAAGACCACAAACATCACATAATTTAGAAGTTTAAGTTCTGATGAAAATTAAAGAAATGCAGGCCACTAAGTTTCTAAAGCAATCAAAAAAATGGTATCCCCATATCTTCTGATTCCACAAGCCTTGGCATGAGGCATGAAAGAAAGGTTAAGCCGTGTTTTTTCATTTGGGGGAATTTTTAAAGAGCGTTTTTGCATTAATAATCATAGGAAGGCATTATGGTTCCAGTATGAAAGAAAATAATAAAATCTCAATATATAGTTCACATATAGTTAATCCAATGTGTTATCTCCTCTGAGCATTGACTTTACTAAAACTAATATAGATAAGGAGGTAGGAACTGCATGGTTGCCTTAGTAGGTCATGGGAAAAATGTTATTAGAAAACAATACTTTATTCTCAGGATTTTCTGAAATAACTAGTGACTCTGAATGTTCTTATTTGAGTCATCACTATTTAGGCATAAGGATTTTCATTGTTAGAAAACAGGCTGTTCCTTTTCTAAAACCAAGTTTCTTCAAGATAGAAGAAGCTGGACATTGGGAAATTAAGATACACATATCAGTTTCAAAGTTCTTGGCTGAAATTTCAGTTTGAGTTGGGAAAAGAAAGAAAAAATCATAAACTAATTTCTGTGGCCACTGTGTAACCTTTGGACTTCTTAAGACCTAGCTTCTTCCCATGTACAAGATTTCAAGAAAGCAAGATATCTCATTCCTAGCAGATAACAGTAAATTCTTATTAAAAAGTTACTTGTTTTCCTCCAAGAACTCAAATTTTGGATCAGTTGATGAGATATGGTGGCCAGTGCTATCCTGTCCAATTTGTGCTCCTAAGACTGTCAGTTTCAAGAATTGTGTTTGCTTAAAGGAAATATAAATCAAAGTAGCATACAAGCTTAAAGAAAATGTTAATACTAAATTTGTCTGATTTTTACAGTGGAATTTTCCGCTTACCAAAGAAAATTCCAGCAGACAGAGAACTACACAGTGTCACAGGTTTTTTTTTCTTTTGTGTTAAATGGAGAAGATTAAAAGAATTACTCTTGTGGTAAATGAATCAAAGTATCCTTTTATTGAAATATAATTGTAGGTATAATGTACAGCAAATCAGACTGCTAAAGTGAGCCCACACTAAAACAGTAGTTTGATAGCTTTCTCTCCTGCTTGTATGAGTTTGCAATAAAGTAATTTTTTATGAGGCAAGAGAGACACACTTTCACTAATCTACAAGACGCTTCATACCTGGGTCAAACAATTTACGAATTTTTATTTCTTACTGTCCATAGATCAGAGAATCCTGTTGAAAGGAACTTGTGGAGGTCATCTAGTCCAACCCGCAAGATGAGGACTGAATCTGATACTGGTTATGAGGTCAGATGTTAATACTAGATCCGCCATCCACTGCAACTGGGTGGAGAGGAAGGTAGGAGCTTTTTAAAACACATAAGGCAATGATTTTATGTTTTCAGACTAAATCTTACATACAATAGTAATACAATTATAGGTTTTATTCTTTTGGAGGTATAAGGCATAAAACGAAAGACATTTCGTTACTATGCCATACAATGCATCCATGTTAAATGAAAAACTAAGTCCTCTGTCTGACCTTCATCTCCTTCCCTGTATCTGCAGGTAATTTTCCTGGTTTTAAGAATGCTTCTGCTGTCTGTGATCTGGGTTTCCAGTACCACAGCTCTCCCTCAGGCAGCAATCCCATCTATCTCATATGGCTCACAGTTGTCCATTTTCACTTAGTGGAGTGTCAGAGGGAGTACAACAAAGAGGCTCTGCTGGGTTTGGCTGGGGTACAGTTAATTTTCTTCATAGTAGCTGGTGCGGGGCCATGTTTTGGATTTGTGCTGGAAACAATGTTGGTAACGCAGGAATGTTTCAGTTACCACTGAGCAGCACTTACACAGAGACAGGGCCCCTTCTGCCTCTCACCCCACCCCACCAGCGAGGAGGCTAGGGGAGCACAGGGAGTTGGGAGTGGACAGCCAGGACAGCGGGCCCCAAATGATCCAAGGGACATTCCACACCATACGGCGTCGTGCTCGGTATATAAAGCTGAAGGAAGAAGAAGGAAGAGAGGGATGTTCGGAGTGATGATGTTTATCTTCCCAAGTCACTGTCAGGTGTGATGGAGACCTTTTCTCCTGGGGATGGCTGAACATCTGTCTGCCCATGGGAAGTGGTGAATGAATTCCTTATGTTGCTTTGCATGTGTAAGCAGCTCTTGCTTTACCTATTAAACTCTCTTTAGCTCAACCCATGACTTTTCTCACTTTGGCCCTTACGATTCTCTCCCCCGTCCCACCAGGGGAAAGCAAGTGAGCATCTATGTGGGGCTTAGTTGCCAGATGGGGTTAAACCACCATAGAAATATATGGGCCAGCATGTAGGCATAGAAATGAAAGAAATTTTCTGGAGAACCCATAGAATTGCAGTGGAATGAGTTGGAAAAATTCCTCAATTTATGCAGAACCCTCCTGCTGTTATACTAACAGTTATGCATTGTGTCTTTCAGTACAGCTACTGTCTCCCTTTTCCCTTAGCAAAACCTATGATTATGGTATTCCACAAACAACTTAGGAATGTGATGATTCACAAATACAGGTGAAATCACTAATCTCTTTTGAAAAAATCTATATAAGACTTAAATCTTTTAGGAGTATCTCTTAGGGGTACTGAGTGATTTTCTAGAATAAGTCTATATAGTCATCAGTGAGGGAGGGATGGGAAACAGGGCTGACATAATCAGCTTCAGTGCAAACTTCTAATAAACACACTCTCTGCTAAACTTCAGTTCTGTGGAGGAACCTCTACATAGCACAGAAGGAATGTAGGTACTTTTACATTGAATGACTGAAAAAAATGCAATTGTGAAGTAAAGGATCTAGAAGGGGAAAACAAAGAGATAAAGTGATACCTCTCACCAGTGCATTTTTACCTGCAAACATTTAATGAAGAGCCCATGGGTGGATGCCTCAAATATAAAAGAGGAGACAGAACGAAAATTTTAAATACACAACTGTTCGATGAAACTACTTCAAGTAATATCACATAAGAGCTTTTTAAAGGACCTCAGTTGTTTTCACAAAGTAAGTTTGCAACAATAAAAAAGAGGCCGCAGTGAGGACAGGGAAAGAGAAGACCCATTACATTAACAGCTTTAAAGCATTTAAAGGTTTTCTCTTTTGGTTTCAGGCAGGCAGTTCTGCTTTTGCCTGGAGATAGGTGAAAGCAGAACTCAGCTCTGGAAGTGTCTGCCGAAGGAGCACAGCCCTTGTCACCATCCGTGCTTTGGAGGGAGGGCAGCTGCATGACTGCTGCCGAATGAGAGGGGCCCTCAGCAACGCAACTACTGTCATGGCCAGAAACCAGGCAGGATCTTGGCAAATTTCCCCATGCTGTTTCCCCATGCTACTCTGTCTTAAGTGCCTCGTATGAAAGGGGTATTTTTTTACCAGGGAAAGACCGACTCTGCCCATGTGCCTGATGAACTCCCGATTCCTTCAAAGAGGCTGTTGACACAGCTGCCAATTAACACCATTTGTGATGTACACAAATGACTACAGAGTCTTTGCACAGGCCAAGCAGCACGTGGACTTCCATTCATTACTGTCATAGGTTAAATTTAAGTTGGTGACAGAGAACAGATGTGAGGGGTTCTTTCATCTTGAGCTTTTCCATCCAGTGCTGGAAGTATTTCCAGTGATTTTTCTAAGGGCTTATAGACCCAGTCTACACTGCAGAAAAAATGATCAGGGTCACCAAAGGTCTGTGTTTTGACATCGTCCAAGCAAAAGCCACACTTTCCTGAGCACCTTTGACACAACCTTTCTCCAAATCACTTGAGGTCTCACTCTGCCATACAGCATCCAAAGGAAGACTGTCAGTGTCCATATCTCTTCACTGATCAACCCCTCTCCGGGATGAGAGAAGGATAATTACACAGAGACATCAGGAGCCTTTGCTATTGTTGTGTGAGCCATCAAGAGACAAAGGAAAAGGAGATGGATCTTCCGTCCCACTGGAATGTATATGGCAGTGGCAGGGAGGACGATTTTCTTCCAGTGTTTCCACCTCAGAAGACCCAGAACCTCCTAGGATGCTACTGTCACATCCCCAGCTGATCCATGAGCACAGAATATTTACAGCCATGTTCTCAGGATGCACTTCCACAGCTGTGCATATGCTTCAACTTCAAATTCCCTCCCTCTGTGGCTCAGTGTTAATGTTAGTACATGTCTGAATAGAGATGTGAATTTCCTCTTGTGTTTTCCTTTATATTGTGAATCCCCATATATCCATAAAGACATATACAGTATAAGATCCAGAATATTTTACACTGAGAAAAATTATCCCACAGTGACTAATTGCCCAATTTCTTCCTGTGTAGTATTCAGTAATTGCATGCATAGGGAGGTGATGGTCTGTTGTGCTTTCAAAAATATAGTAAGGATTAATGCATACACATCACCTCCATTCCAAACACTTGGACAACAGATATCAATGTAAAGCAGGAGAGACCTTGACCCACTGACTTCAGAAAGAACCAGGTGTCTACTACACCATTCCAAATCTGTTTGCACTTCTGAACTCTGCAGCTGTTAATATCTCTCCACAATCATCTCGCTAAACTGCTTCTATGCACATATGTATCTGACAGGCTCAATTCTCCAGAGTACTTGAAAAAACATACAAGATGCAGAGACACCGTTATATGGAGTTCAGCTGGTGAGGCTGATGTTTTCTTTCTTTGTCAACATCAAGCATTTTCCGGGGAAAACAACATTTTCTTGCTGCTAGGATTCTACACACAGAAGCCGAAAAGGGAAGTAGGTGAAAATCGGTAAAAGCTTACAAGAAAGGAGACTGTACCGTTCTGTGGGTCACTTTCCAGGTTCACATGATATATTTTCTGTTCACAAGAAAACTTCTGGAGTAAAATGTCTGAAAAAATCACAGAAAAATTCAGATCTAATAAAGAGAAACAGACCACAATTTATACCCCTTTTGCTCTATTAAAGCACATTAGGGCTATTTCTGCTGTTTTCCGGCTGTTTTGAAGATGAGGCCACTCACATCAATGAATCTCTCCCTGATGCATTGATTTCATTTTACTTTGTCTATTTTACTGCCAAGCAGGTTAAAACACATATTTACACATTAATTTCTAAGATCTTTGGCTCAGGCAAAATAATCTACATCTACAGAAAAATAAACAGCCAACAAATGGATTATAGAGCAGTTGCCAAAGGTTCAGACTCATTGCTGAATAATTTTTTCCTTTCAGTTTGGATACCAGCCCACAGTCCTGAAAATTTACATGGCAAATATAACCAATGACCTCCACTTTGTCTAATCTATTGCAAGCACAGCAATGAAAACAATAACATAATTTTAGTCAAAATCAGCTTTCCATCTTACTTAAAATCCATACATTGATTTTCATAGAATCACAGAATAATTTAAAGTGGAGAGGGACCTCTGATCCAGCCTGCAGCCCAAATCAAGCTCAGCCTCAAAGTTAGACCACCTTTTCCAGTTTTTAGTGCCTCCAAGGATGGAAATTGCTAAGTCTCTGTGTAGTTTACTTCAGTGTTTGATGACTCTCATTATAAAATAAAAATAACCTAATATCTATTTGGAATTTCTGTTGTTGCACCTTTTTTCCATTGCCTCTTGTCCTCTCACTGTGCACTTCCAAGCAGAGTATAGCCTCAACTTCATTATAACCAGACATTAGGTAAGTGAAGGCAGCAATAAGATCCTCTGTTGGCCTTCCCTTTCTCAGACTGAAAAAATAGTTCTCTCAGCAGCATTTCTGACATCAAGTGCTCCAGCCCCAGCCATCCTGATGGCCCATTGCTGAACTCATTGCTGTAAGTTAATGGCTTTTTGCTACCATCTATGCCTACTTGGTACATTTAATAAACACTGTAATCTAATGAGATGAAAATGGTTTTAAGGTTATGTGTGTGGGTGAATCTGGTACTAGCAACAAATGAATGATCACCAGTAGCAGGCAGATATTTTGTAAACAAAATCTAAATTCTCTTCTTTCCTATATGTGCCAGTACACCATAGCACATCCAGTCCAGCATGTGCCTTGAGACTAGATACACGTCCAGTTCTTGGACAACGTGTTATGTAAAGTGCACTAGTGTGCAAGAAGTCAGCTGTGTAGGTTAAAGGCTAGGTAAAATTATCATCTTATTATTAAATTATGGATTTTAACAAGCAGTCGCCCCTCATTACACCATGTATCCCCAAAAATATGATGTCACAATGAGAAATAAAGCAAAAACAAACTCCAGATCTCTCAGAAACAGCAAGTAAGAAGCTAGAGCTGGCATTGCAGGGAGGAATGCAGATGCATTTTGATTCTGCAAATGCCTACCTATTATTGCCAGGTATGCAACATTTGCCAAAAAATTAAAGACCAAATTAAAGATTCATTTGAAATGGTGTGTGAAATAGTTCTCCACTGGTTGTGGAATGGCATGTTAACACACCCCATCTAAATTCTTTGATTCATATTCCACAGATACAACAACATGTGCAATGGTGCTAATAAAAAATAGACATGGTTTTCTAACGTGGTCTGGCAATAATAAAACATTACAGTTTGAACAATGGAACAGTGCTAAGGCGACTGTGCAGTTCAGTTCTCTTTTGCCAGCTATGGCAGTGACTAAATAGAAAGCAACTCCCGTATATTAGGAATTTTGAGACCAGCCAGCAGAGCCAAATGGTGCAATTAACCAAGGGATAACATGCAAAAACAAAGGCATTTTTCATATTCTCACAGCTATGAATCAAATTTTGCCCTGAAGAGTACACTAAATTTTGTTTATTCATTTGTTAGGTCTGTTTTGCAATATTTTACAGAAGTGAAAGACTGAAGCCATCTATGCTGGGTTCATTTCTATCCAACTAGGAAAAGCATATTGTCTTCATTAGAAATCCCAGACTCCTAAAAAGAGTGGAGTTTTCATCAAAGTGCAGCAAAATACCGAAGATCTGTTTTCTTCTCTCTTTTGCGAGCAAATTTCTCTTAAATTCAGGTGTGAAATTACTGCTGATGGTTAAGTTTATATTTCAAAGCCTTTTCAGGTCTGTTGTTATCTGGTACAGTGTAGATAGATTTACTGTCTTTACCACCGGTCCTGTATAAGCTGTGAGCTTGTGGTCAGAATGTCGGTCACCATCTGTATGCCTTTATTATTTTAATGGATGCAACCATCACAGAACTTTTCTTACATCTCTGACCTGACATCACTCCATTATTTTTACAATTTAAACAAGTAAAAAAGTGTAGAAAACCCAGTCCAACTCCTTCAAGCTTTTTATAGATGTCAGACTGGAAATTACACTTAGAGAATGTTGTATTCACTTTATAAATAGATTTGATTATAAATTGATTAGGAGGGCAAAAACTAGAGTACCATTTAAATTGCATTTTCACCAGTATTCATTAAGAAATATTTATGTTCTTGCATACTTCATAAAAAATAATGATCTGACAGTTTTCTTTCTTTTCATTGGTTGATGGGTACTCCAAGAAACAGAACTATCTCCTGGAAAAAGAGAAATCCCTTTCTCATGATTTGCATTATTTTGAAGAAGAATCAATATATTAAAATATGAGAAGAGTAGAATTTAATTCCAAGGAATATGAAGAGATGGTATGACCAAGAGTACACTTTTCAAATATCTACCTTTTCTTAATGGTGAATATAATGATAGCTGATGGTTTCTTCAGGAGTGTTTTGTGAATATTTACTCAGGATGACACTTCTGAAGAATTTGACTCAAATTTCACAGGTCTCTGACTCAGAAAGAAAATAAGTTTCATGTCTTGATTGAATGCTGGCATTTGAAACAAAACAGGAAGACAGAAAGGTAATCTTCACTCACTTGAATCTGCCATTCATGTCAGAAAAATGATATGTAAAAATCAAAAAGAAAAATTACAGAGACAACTTTCTTATGTTTTACAGATTTTTTTTTACAAAAGAATTTTTTTCAATCTCTCCATAAAAGAACAAATATTTACAACTCTAGACTTCTGAGAGGGAGTTCTTCACGTTTTAGAGAAATTATAGAGAAAGATACTTTTCTTTTTGCTATTATAATCTAAGAAGCAAAACAATGCTGTGCTCATAAACAACTATAAGATGGTCACATTTCATGAGAATACATATCTATCCCTGCTTCAAATTTAAACCTTAAAAGAAATCTCCATTTCAAACTCCAGCTTCCTTAGTTTATCTCTGGTCTAGCAGCACTACATAGTCCATTTGCTCAATTTTAAACTGAAAATTATTTTGGAAATACAATATTATCTGCCAACTTCAAATCTTTAAAAAAAAAATTAACAGAACCCAAAGTATTGTGGTAAAAGTCCAGAATGTCAAAACTTCAAATAATGAAACAAGACAGCTAAATAAGCTTTAATGAGTGGAACAAGAGAGCTTTATGCTGCCTATACAGTGCATAAAATTCCTACCGAAACCAGCAGAATTTTCTGCAATCACATCACAAATCCTTCACATAAGATGAAAATATATACACTTAACAGTTAGTCCTATGCCAAGCAAATATTCACGAAACCACATGAAGTATTAGCAGCTTGACTAACCGCTTCTATATGGTAACAATCATAAATTCTTATAATAATGTCAAAATAATATCAACACAGAAAGAACTTGAAAGACCTCAATTTTCAAAAGGGAGATTCAGTGCTACTTTTCTTTTACATCTTTAATTAGACATCACTATTAAGTATCTGTGATACCGTTAAGTATCATTGAATGCCAAGTTATTAAATTTCAAATGAAAAAGCCAACAAACATTTTACGGTGGCATTAACTCAAGAGTTCAAAACAATTGTTAAATGTGGATATGTATTGAAGTTGGATCAATATTAGAATTTAAATACAGGCTAGATACAGAGTCCAATTCAATTAAATCACAGACGTCTCTATCTTATCCATCAAAGATCAGGGTTTCTTCACAGCTGTTTCACTTCAGTTTATGAGAGAAAGAAGAGCCTATTTCTAACTATGCAGTAGTTCTGAATCCAAAATTTCCACATGTTTGGATCCAACATTTGGGTCCTGTCCCACTTTTGCAACATGTCTGAGCAAAGCCTTAAGACATCAACTAGAAGGGGATTCTGGGATTAAAAAGAAAAAAAAAAAGGCATTTTAAAATATAATTGGAAATATTATAAATTATCCCTTTATAAACATTATTTCAGCATGTGCCCTGGGCATGACCCACTTCCCAATAAAAACATTTTTAAAAAGGACTGGGTTACTGAAGTATCTGTGGGCATTTTGGGGATTCTGCTCTCTATGACAGCAATATTGACCTAATGTTTTATTTATAAACTGGTGCTGATATCTAATCTAGATCGAAAATAATGTTTTGGGTAAATTGTCAGGAATATGTATCTTAGTTTTTAAATTACAGTGGTTTTGGTAAGGAATCTTCTTCCTTCACACCTAGAAGTGTTCAAGGTCACGTTGGATGGGGCCTTGAGCAATCTGATGTGGGGAGCGACATCCCTACACATGACAGGAGGTTGGAACTAGATGATCTTTAAGGTCCCTTCCAGCTCAAACCATTCTATAATTCTATGACTCAAATTTCAGTAACTGTTCTTGACTAACTTCTAAGAAAGACAAGTTGACAAAATGTTTAAAACGTGTTTACTTAACGATTTATAACATGCAGTTTCCTTGCTGGTATATACTAATGGGTTATTTTGTTTAGTTTAAACTCAGTTTTATGATTAAAGTATGACCTCATGCTACTAAACTGAACATCAGAATATACTGCTACAATATGACATAGCAGTATATCATAGCAATATGACATAGCACTGTGACTCAGTCCAAGCCCAGCCTGTAGGATGATGCAATTGTCATGGCAGAGCAGCTCTAGTGAAAGTCTCTTAAGACCTTCATTGTGAAATTTAAAAAAAAAGAAACCAGAGACACTCTTGGTCAGTCAGTTTTGAAAGTCAGGTAGCGTTAAGTTTTCATCAGTGTTTGAGCTACACATGGTGCTTCACTAAACTACTGACATTCCATGGTCTGTCAGTATAACTGTAAAGCTGTGATCAAAAGCATAATGAAGACTTATCCTTAGGCCTAAGCAGTACTCTAATCCTGCCTTCTGCAATCGAAATGCCATTGCATTTAACTATCTATATGGAACATTTCATATCCAATATTTTAATTTATTATCTTAAAACTGGATGATGAATGTTCTTTACTGAATATTCCAGTATTTTCCAGCTTTTGAAGCATATCTGGAAGTTTTTTAGAAGAAAATATTACCTACCTTCTGATTCTTTTCAAAATGATGACCTTGTGCTTTTGTACACCCATAAAATGAAGTCTTCTTGCTAAACATTTTATTCCAAGGAAAATACACAGTTATCTCCCAGACAGTCTTTGAAATTGTGAAAACTCAGTACAGTTTAACCAGTGATTTGAATTTCCTAAGTATTGCATATTTTACTGCAAATAAAAAGATATTAAATGTAACTGCACTCTGGAGTACAGTTTTTTTGATATTTTATTGTCTACATCCATACAGAGGAACTAATATAAAAATTGGAAATGTGACATAATGGAATTAAAGTGCAGTCAAGCTAAGTAATATTGGATATGTTTCTGCAAAATGAAAAACAAATATGACTGAAATTAGCTCTTAACTGAAAAGTACAGGTCAGCTCCAAAAAGTGACTAAAAATGAAAATGAATTATGGTACCTCGATGTCTGCTAGCAAATGCAACATATTATCGCTAAAGTCATAGACTCCAGGCCTGTCAAACAAAGCAAAAATCCTGCGAGTTCCTGAGTGCATCCCACAGGTACTCACTTGTATTTTTTAGGAGAAATAAATATCCATTCCAGTGGATGCATGTAAGTGTAACAGATCATGTCAACATTTACAGAGTATCTTAAACAACTCCGCTGTCAAACAGAAAACGTCATTATGACAAGTCTCTGCTCCATATAAGTTTGTCTCTACAGGAACAAGAACAAACTAAAAGGAACCCCAGACATATTTTGATTACTAAATCTTTTGAGGTTTTGAAGTTCTTCAAAAGAAGATTTAGTCTAAAATCATAACAAAATTCTCTGTTGAGCGATGTCATCCTGATGTTTTCTGATTTTCTCAGATAACACCAAAACGTTCTTTGAATTGTACTGCAAGAGCTTAGAATGTTTTTCAGACAAAAGCACCACTGCAGAACTCACATGGAAAGTGATTTCTGTTTCACTTCATTGTTCTCTGCATGGCCATTACTAGTCAAAAATAAAGAAAAAATATCTCTAATTTGTCTCAAAGGGAATGATGGAGTTTTAGGAGTATTACTAATTTCTTTAAATGTTGCCCTAGGCTAACACTAATTTAAAAATTAAATTCTTCCAGAAAGATTATTCTTTCCTCAAAAACTATTCTTCATCAGAAAAACTTCCAAGTATCAATGAAAAAAAAAAGTGTTTATTTACAATGATCAAAACCTAGCATTATTTACCTTGGAGAAATTTTAGCAGAAACAGCAAAAACCTTTTCCAGTCTTTTTTTTTTTTTCCATTAAGGAAAATATATTCTCTGTTTCATTTTACCATCTCAAAGGCCATGTTAATATAAGTGCACAGCCTAGAGTGAAAATTAATGGATGGGAAAAGCAAGCCATTCTCTCTCTGAGTAACCAATTTAAATCAGGTAGGAGGGGGTTGGTTCCCCATAACAGTTAGGAAATAAAACTCGTTGTTGCAGACAACTAATATGCCACAGCAGTTGCAGATTTTAAAAATGTGCAAATCTATTTTAACTAGATGAAGGTTTTTGTAGAAAATGTTTGCCTCTGTTGTGATTGATAATGTCATGTGTTATAATCCCATATGATTACATTTAGGCGATCCAATGAAGGTGACATTTTTTTTATTGGTTGAACTATGTAAGCACAGATGCACAGAACTCTGTGTACCTGGCCTAGTTTGTAGTGCTGTATTTCATTAATATCAACCCACCTTGGTAACAAGATATGTCAATGATTGACTGAAAGAAACAATGAACACATTATTCATCATTTTGTAACATTGAGTGTGCTATCCTAAAGATATTTAAGTTCTTTGGATAAAACTGGGACAAAAAAAAAATGTTGACCAGCATTTCAAAAGAGCAGATTTATTTTAGCATTATTTGATTTCAGAACGTGGTTTATTTATTTACTTTTTCTTTAAAATTCGCATATATGGATTAAAATCCAGAATATTCCATTTATATTGCCTAGTAGACCCAAAGGACCTGTTCTCTAAGGGAAAGAAGATGCTTTCATCCAACTTTCTGTCAGTATAATATCATTCTTAGAGAACAGCATTTTTTGCATCAAACAGTACTGTAATTACTAATTTAATATAAGAATCTCTTGTACTGGAACAATCATACATTTGGTGCTCTTTCACTTTCGGAATAATCATGCTAAATACAATTACTCATAAACAGTATAGTTAATTTCATGTTATATTGATCTTCTGTGCAGGTAGGGCTTACAGACGCTGTTAATATCTGAGGAGTTTAACAGCATAAGGCTACAGTGAATTTTTCTAATTTTTCTAAGTTAGAAACAGTGAACTTCAGAAGTAAGGTTGAAATTTAAAAATCCCTGAGTGAAAGGATGACTGACCTGGCCAGCTACAGGTGTAGGACATGCCAAATATCTGTTTCCAGGCTTCCTCACTGTATGACTAGATCTTCCTTTAGTTAGGGCAGCCTAGACTCCATAGCCAACACATAGGTACATCCTGGAAGGCATTTAAATTTGAATGCCTTAATCACAACCTGAATCCTACACAGCAGAGTTTATTGTGGCTCCTGACTTTGTAACAGACATTGCAGACACCAACTAGACTTACTAAAGTCAATAAACAAATAAAAAGCCACTGTTGACTTCATAACAGTGGTGATAGATTTATCTCAGGATTTTAATCAGACCTCAGGAAGGCAATTTTTAGCTGTGGCTTTGAGTGCAGACTATCTGAAGAGAGTAGCTGAATTCCTCAGTCAAGAGGCCTCTTTGCAAGAAGTTGATGCAGCTTTTCAGGGTTTGGCATCTCAAGGAAGTGGCAGTAGCTAATGAGCAGTCCTGAGTCTGATGTCTGACCTCCAGAGACACACTTAAGTGACTAGCAACCCCCATGCTCAGCACAAGGCTGCCCTGTATCATCTTTAAGAGGCACGTAAAACTCTCTCTTATTATGCCTGAAGGTTGAGGGAAGTAATTGTGCCCCTCTGCTCTAGTGACGCCCTGCCTGGAGTATTGTGTTCAGCTCTGGGACACCGAGCACAGGAAAGACATGGATTTGTTGTAATGACTCCAAAGAAGGGCCACAAAAATGGTCAAAGAGAGGGAGCAGCTCTCCTATGAAGAAGGTTGAAAGTGTTGGGGTTGTTCATCCTGGAGAAAAGAAGGCTCCAGGGAGAGTTTAATTGAAGCCTTTTAGTACTTGAAGCGGGCTTATAAGAAAGATGGGGACAAGTTTTTAACAGGGCCTGTTGCGATAGGACAAGGGGCAGTGGTCTTCAGCTAAAGAAAAGTCGGTTCAGGGCAGAGATAAGGAAGAAAGCTTTAATGATGATGGTAAGTGAAGCACTGGAACAGGTTGTCCAGAGAAGCTGTGGAAGCCCCCTGGAACTGTTCAAGGTCAGGTTGGACAGGGCTCTGAGCAACCTAGTCTAGTGGGAGGTGTCTCTGCTCATGGCAGGGTGGGTTGGAACTAGGTGTTCTTTAAAGGTCTCTCCCAGCCGAAAGCATTCTGTGATTTTATGATTCCCTGCCTGCCTTGGGCAGCCTGAGTTACCTTGCATAAGCTCCATACTGAGCCATAGTTAGTTTGAACTCTACTGAGCAAGGGTCACGTTTGCTTCACGTTGTCTCTCTCCCCTCAAAGAAACTGTCTACACGAATGGCATTTTCTTGCACATGAATTTCTGTGAGTTGGGGATAGAGAAAGTGAGACTGCAGAAGCTTGCCTGGAATTCAGTTTGGAAAATGATGAAAGAAAGGGAAAATCCCCTCTGCTTCAGTACAAAGATTACAGGCAATTTTTCCAGAAGAGATTCTTCTTTTGTTTTGTCTCTGGATAGATGATGTTGAAATAACTCAAAACAAACAAACCAAAAATTTAGTCATATCAAGGAACTCAAATGTTTCATCTTAGGCCAATTCCATTTAAAGTTACACTGATGAGAAGAAATATCCAAATTATCATACAAAACATTTGTAGCTTGTGAAAACTGAATTTTTCCGTGAAATGTTGGTTGCTCATGTATTTCATCAGGACATTTCCATCAAGGTGTATTTTATAGGATCTTAGGAGAGTACATCTAGAAAAAACTCCTCAAGGAAGGATGGGAAAGGATCAAGTATTGATATGATCACAATAAAAATTCTTTGCAATCATAATGAAATACTCCTTCCATCAACTTGTTCTCATCAATTTTTTTGTTATCTTCCACTAAGACATGCTGTACCTTACAGTAGGTATCTATTCTAGGGGTGGGAAAGGCAATCAGGAGGAAAGAGGGAGACGAAAGAGATGAGTTCAAATGCTCCCTGTTTAGAAAAATTTAAGGCAATGTTCTTACAGACATTCAGATAAGCTAACTGCTAATATTTGCACCCTCCTCTAAATTCTACTGAACATACTGTCACAAAAGACATGGCAAACTCCCTCTCCTACGACATCTTTGGAAAACAAACAAACAAAACCAACTCAAAACAAAACAAAAAAGCAAAAAAAGTAATACAATGTCACAAAGGAGAACTTTATATTTCTTAAAGCTCTTTTTCTCCATATGCTACTTTCATATAGTCTTCCCTAGAGAGGTGAATTTTTGTCTGTAAAAATGATTGACTTCACTTTTCGTTCTCACTAGTTTTCTGTAATACAGGAAAGGAAAAGGAAAGGAAAGGAAAGGAAAGGAAAGGAAAGGAAAGGAAAGGAAAGG
>VZRJ01006778.1:140437-236089 GCA_013397565.1 Ptilonorhynchus violaceus | reverse complement strand
AGGGAAGGGAAGGGAAGGGAAGGGAAGGGAAGGGAAGGGAAGGGAAGGGATTCTTATTGCAGAATTGTTAGTTTTATCCTTCTGGAAAGCATAAGTTTTCCTCTGTGGCATCCCAAAGACCATAAGAATGGAAACATAGTGACAAAGGTTGTTTAATAAACTCCTAAAGTCATTTAAATAAGGCAAGCCTATTGGGCTCAGATTTTAAGCATTTGTTAGCACATGAGATAATATACAAAGAAAAGATCCCTGTGCTTGCATCCTGATTCAAGACCTTGAGATGTTGGCACTATGTTCAGTGTACACAGGTTCCAGTGATTAGAGGACAAAAATTCTCTGTCCCTTGTGATATGATACATGCAAGATCACATCCCATAATTTAGAGCACTACCAAATGAGTGAACTAGCTAAAAGCACTGAGTGCTTTTAGAGTTTGACTGTAGAGACTAAAAATTCATACCACATTGGGTAAACATGAGTGATCTAAACAATTGAAAAAATTGTTTATAAGTGAAAGATTCCAAAATACAGAAGCACTAAGAATTCATAGAGGGCTGGAAAAATGGATCATAATAATTAAAAAATAAGAACATAAAATTGCCCTGATAAAAAAGAACACAAAATGTACAAAGCTGAATGGCCCAAGATCCCTTAGCCATTCATTTCTATCAGAATTCTGGAACAGGTGATGCAGCATGAAATTGATTTCTTTGATTAGCCATCAATGGATACTGCATACCTACACTAGCTACATGTGCAACCTGCAAAATCAATCTGTGTGCACTATTAAGATAAAGTTACTCATTTGAAGGGCAAATCTAGTACTAAGTGGACGGTATTTTGATATTCCATTAACTTTAAGGATACATTATGTTTCTAAAATTAACATCAGTTACTCAGTAATCAATGAAGAGTGTGAAATAAATTTCTAAGAATTATTGTCTTATAATAAGAGAGGCAGTGTTGGCCCAAAAGTGAAGAAAGTGTATTTAAACCGGAAAAGGGAAGAAAGGATTTTGCTGAAAGACTGGAGAAGTTGAACTTACACTTATCACCAGTACAAAATCTAATTTTAAAAAATCTAGTAGTGGGTGTAAGACTAATTGAATGTTTGCCTCTTTGGAGTCAAGGCTGGGGACTGTTCAACATATGCAGTAGTGTGAACTGCCTTATGACAACAGCAGATACGTGAGGAGTGGAGCAACAGAGCTTGGGCCTGACACTCTCTGCACACAAATATGGCAGGACAAATGCACCAGTTGCACTGACTTCCAAAAAGCACTTGGCCTACATGGCTGTGGACTCTTATGGGAAAGGTTTACCTGGTTCTCAGCCCTGCTAAAAACCCACTACTATTTACTGCACTTCCTGGATGAGCTCATTCCCAGGTTCATCACCTCATCTTGTCTGATTGTTGCTGACTATCCACGGGACCTGTCACTGTCACCAACATATCCTTGCTCCAGTGCACCTTCTCAGTGAGATCCTCTGCATCTGGATTGTCCTTTGCTACAAGCTCATCTTCCTTTGTGGAAACAATCTGACCTTACTGCTCCCCAGCAATTACAATTATGCCAAAAGCACTCTTAAATTAAATATCTCTCTGAAGGGTCAAACCCTAGAGAAGAAAAAACTAACTCTTGTATTGCCAGTTCAAGAGGAAATGAAGTTGTCCATTTAATATGCAGGCAGGAGAATGGCTGTGGCACCTCCAGATACTGTAGACTGTGTAAAAAAAAAATCAATTCAGACTGAAAGTGGGCAGACTAATACTGTGGAATACAGTGGCTATACTATATAATCTGTACAAACATTGAATGTCTTTCTCTACTTCCAGCAAAGATTTAATACAGGAGTCTGTGGTGAGCTGACATAATACTGAGATTTCATTTTATTTTTAAAATACACCACAGATCATTTATTAATACATGAAGGATTATAAATAATTAAAACAGGTCTGTAATTGTCAAAATCAATGCACAAAATATATTAGCTGATTTTTGCACTTACACTGTTTATTCGCTTACTCAGGAATTTGGAAAAGTCTAATTCACAATGGATTGCATCAGTAATGTTTTTCCTCTATAAACATATCTTATAAACTAACTTATCTGTTAGTAACATAAATCTATACAGTTATACCCTGAAAAATTCTCTCTGGTTTTCAAAAACAAAACTAAATCTCCCTGCTGTCTAATCCTAGAAGTTCTTAGCTCACGAAAAATTTCTCATAAAAGTCAATGGAGGCAGCAAATTAAATCCAACAGAAATTTTACATAAATGAGGACATTGTGAAACTTACAGATGAAATTTTTCTTGTCATCACATGGAGGAAAGGATAAGAAATTCCCTTTCCTCCTTCTTCATGGCTCTTTATCACAAAGCTGATGCCAGAGCAAGCTGTAACTTAACTATGTTCAGAGGTACATGCGTATCTTTTTTATACAGAGATCCTGTAACATTCATCAACTGTGTTCTTAGGGGGATGTGCACCCAAGAGATGGTGGGAAGGGAAAAGGGAGGAGGAAGAAGAAAACCCGTGCAAGTCTTCCTAAGCAACAGGCATCCAATTAATAAACTACATCCTGTGAGAGGGCATCCACAGCTGTGTCTTTGTACACCAGCTAGTTCCCAGGAGGCATTCCCTCAGGACTAGGGCATAACTCGGCATAGCTGGACAGCTACCAGCACAGGAGGATGCATGTCTGTAAGCCTCACTGAGCCTAGAGGAAGATTTTGGCCTTCCATTAAATTTTATCAACTCAAACACAGGGCAAATTCTCCACAAAAATAACTCTACATAAGTACACTGATTGCCGTGGAATGGCAATGATTTAGAGTAGTTAAGATCTGAGCTATTCATTTAGCAGTGTATTTTGATTTAAAAATCCACTTCACTTGTGCACCTCTGGTTGAATTATGTTATGACTCAGTCATTCTTTGGAAGTAGCAGCCACAGCCTTGTCCTTTTGTGTAAGTTGACCCAATATAATTGACTTCAAAAACCTCGGTGTAAAATATCAACATAAGAGTTTGAAAGTAAAAAAAAAATAAAAATTTCAATCCAAAAAACTTAAGAACCTTCCCTTAACTATCGATGTTGAGGTTATAAGGCCAATTCCAAGCTAAATCTTAAACCCACTCTTTTTACAGTATTCATGCAAACCTTTTGCTGTAACGGTGCTGGCAGACCAATCAGAAAACACCTGGATTTTCTCCTAGATTAGTTTGCATTTCACTTTCTCCAATATCTCTCACATCTGGTCTGTTTTCAGCTCTTGCTAGTTTCCCTTTGAAATTACTGCAGAGACAGTCTGTTCTCCCTGTTGAGGTTTATCCCGTCACTACTTATCTCATGTCCCAGCTGTTCTGTCTTCCAGGTGTTAGCTTTGTGTCCCAGTACTAAACTGTCTTCCCTAAATCCATTCAAAATGCCGCTGTCAAAACGCCTTTGCTTCATCATTTACCTCTCCAGACAGCAAAAGTTTTCTGTCTACCTGTTTAGGACTCTTGATTTTGCGATTAATTGATATACTCTTTGTGCTGACAATAGCAATATTTCCCTCCAGAACTTTTTTAGGCAATCATATACAATATAAAACATTTCTTGGAACAAAAAAAAATAAATTCTAATCTAGGTTAGAACAGTCCAGAACTTACCCACACCAGGGCAAGCCTTGTGGCCTCTCCAGCTGGAGCTCTTTTCAGAACAGACCCTGGCTGCCTGCTGCCAGGGAGCAGGGTGTGTGGCACAACAGAGGGAAGCTGGCAGGACTGGCTGATGGACTAGACCTGTGCTGCCACTGACAGGAACTGTGACAGGTTGGAGAAATGGCCAAACAAGAAGTTTGCCTCATGAAGTTCAGCAAAGGCAAGTGTGAAGTCCTGTACCCTGGAGTAATCACCGGATGCACCAGTACAGGCTGGGAATTACTGGCTGGAAAGCAGCTCTTCAGAAAAGACCTGGGCGTCTCCGTGAACAGCAGTGAACATGAGCAGCAATGTTCTCTTGGAGTTAAGGAGACCAACAGCCTCCTAGGCTGTATTATGATGAGTGCTGCCAGAAAGTCCAGTGAGGTGAACCTTCCCCTTTCCTCGGCTCTGGTGAGACACAGCTGGAGTGCAGGTTTCGGTTCTGGACTCCCCAGTAAATGAACAACATGGATATTCCAGAGCAAGTCCAGCAAAAGGCCACAAAGGCAATTAAAGGGTTTGGAGACTGTCAGATGAGGAGGGCTGAAAGAGCTCAGACCCTTCTTGGAGAAGAGGGGCTCAGGGGATCTTATAAATGTGCAAAACACATTGATGGAAGGGAATAAAGAAGATGGAGTCTGACTCTTCTTGGTGGTGCCCAATGACAGAACAAAAGGCAATGGGCACGGATTAAACTACAGGAAATTCCACTTAAACATAAGGGAGACTGATGCCTCGCTCTCTAGGCTGGGAGGTTGTAGAGTCTCCATTCTTGGAGGTGTCCAAAACCCAGCTGGGCCCAGCCTGGAGCAACCTGCCATAGTTGACCCTAATTTGAACCAGGTGATTGTATGAATGATCTCCAGAGGTGCCTCTCTATCTGAGACTTTTATTTTGGCGAATGCCTTTCAATTAAATAGACATAGCTAAAATAAAAAAAGAAGAAATAAATAGTCTGAGAGACATCTGCCTCCTAAAACCTTGTGGGGAACATACTGTCCTCTGATATGAGAGGTGATATCAAAGTCCAAAACATCTGGTTCAGGTCAGGAATACAGGACAGCGCCCTGTCCAATCCAGGGGGAGAATCTCTTTGGAGCAAGGCATCTCTCTATCCCTGAAACACCCCATGCTAATCCTACCTGATGAACGTTGTGAAAAGAATGCATTTCTGTAGAAAAGTACTGACTTTTCAAAATAATCTGCTACAAATATTCCAGTCAGATGCATAGATAAACACCTCATTTCATCCTTAAGCAGATTCCAAACTTTTGTTATTAATCGTTATAAAGCCTATATATTTTCTAGAAGTGTAAAGCAAGATGACTGCAATACAAACTTCTATCCATCTATCTTACTTAAAATGTGTTTGTGCAATTAACAAAAGCTGGGGAGGGATTGTTTTACAGGCTTGTTAAACACAGGAATCCTTTCCTTCACTAGGTCTGCCTGCTCCTGGTAAAATGGAAAAGGACAGTGTTATGATACTATATAGCTTCTATAGAGACTGTGCATCTCGCCTGTAACTGAATTTCTTGGTTCTCTATTATCTTGTACTCACCAACATAGCCAATTGCAGTATTCCTTCTACTTAATTTTTGGTTTTTATCATATTCTTTCCTTTTTTTTTCTCAAGGTTGTTCCAAAACTGTGTCTCTGGAATGCCTTTTGAGGTATTCATCAATATTCATCCATTCATAGAATCATATAATCATTAAAGTTGGAAAAGACCTTTAAGATCCAAGTCCAACCATAAACCTAACACTGTCAAGTCAATCACTAAACCATGTCCCTAAGTGCCACATATATATGTCTTTTAAACACCTCCAGGAATTGTGACTCCATCATTTCCCTGAGAAGCCTGTTCCAATGCTGGATCACCCTGTACATGAAGAAATTTTCCAATCCAAACCTCTCCCGGGGAAACTTGAAACTATTCCCTCTTATCCTATCACTGGTTGCATGGGAGAAGAGACTGTCCCCCACCTGGCTACACTCTCCTTTCAAGCCATTGTAGAGAGTGATAAGGTCTCCTCTGAGCCTCCTCCTCTCCAGGCTAAACACCCCCAGCTCCCTCAGCCACTCTTCATTAGCCTTGTTCTCCAGACCCTTTCCCACCTCCGTTGCCCTTCTCTGGACCCACTCCAGCACCCCAGTGTCTTTCTTGTTGTGAGGGGCCCAGAACTGAACACAGGATTCGAGGTGTGACCTCACCAGTGCTGAGTATGGAGGGACAATCTTAGTCCTGCTGAACACATCATTTCTGATCCAAGCCAGGGTGCCATTGGCTTTCTTAGCCACCTGGGCACACACTGGCTCATGTTCAGCTGCTGTTGACCAGCACCACCAGGTTCTTTTCTTCAAGGCAGCTTTCCAGCCACTCTGCCCACAGTGCGCAGCTCTGCATGGCATTACTGTAGCTGAAATGCAGGACTCCCCACTTCGCCTTCTTGAGCACCATACCACCGACCTTGGCCCAACAATCCAGCTTGTCCAGATTTCCCTGCAGAACCTTCCTACACTCAAGAAGATCAACTTTCCTGCCCAGCTTGATGACGTCTGCAAAGTTACTGAGAGTGCACTCAATCCCCTCACCCAGGTCATCCATAAAGATATTAAAAAGGGCTGGGCCCAACGCTGAGCCCTGGGGAACACCGCTAGTGACAGGACATCAGCTGGATGTAACCCAAGCCATCACCACTCTTTGGACCCAGCCATCCAACCAGTCTTTTATCCATCAAGAGTAGTAGTGGTCACCGTCATCTGGTGCTCAGTCAGGAACTGTAGTTATTCTGGGTTTTCAAGGATTACCCCAGAACCACTGTCCTGTTACATTTCAGGTCACCAGGTAAGAAAAAGTAATTTTGCATTGAAGGCACTATCCTGGCACTATCAGGTACAAGAGCTCTGATGTCATGCCTGGTACATGACATTGCCTTGCTGTGGCTTAGAGATTAAATGCCATTTCTGAAGATAACTTAGAAACAGGAGGAATATGTCCTTGTATTATACATCAAAAGAAATGCGGGAGCACGGGACCCTCGTACAACGAACCGATATGATTACGCAAGAGTCCGTTTATTGTTTGCATTATTTCATTCTTATACATTTTCTGCAGCTGCCATTCACACGATTACGCATGACCCGATTGGGTTTCCCGCATTGTTTACACGCCCTGTATGCACTTCTCAGGACACCTGATTGGTCTCAGTTCAGGATGGTACAGTCCCTCTTCATCTGGTTTTTTTTTACTCTCTTGTTTTTCTCTTTTTTAACATCTTCGTTCCCAATTTAGGGCTGCTTGTATTCCTCAGGCCCTGATAAAGGTACTGAAGATAACTTGGCTGGGGCACACTGACAGGGTTTTCATGCCTTACAACAAAGAAATAAGCACTTCTCTTCAAGAAAAGTAAATATTTGTTCCTGTAGGTGGATATTATTCCGATTTTTTGAGTGAATAGAACTAACAGCATGAAAGATAGCCAGATGTGCATCAATCTTTTTATGTCATTGCCAAAGTTTATTAGCCAATACTGCTCTGAAGGAGCTAATCCACAAGAATTCAAACACAGATAGTAGCTGAGAGCAAGGAGCTAAAATCATTGCATTGTTTCATGCATTCATGCACATGGAAGTACTCTGCACAGTTCCCAAGTCATAACTTTGAAGAGAAACTCACACATGTTTTGCTGGAGAGGTACAGTACAGCACCACCCTCTTAATCTTGGCTTTATTACAAGGCTTTTCTCAGAGCAGGCTTCCAGCCAAAATGCTGGAATGGAGAGGTTGAACTGCTGCAGCAAACCAGACACACAACAGTACGCAAGCTTAGCACTAGCTGCTGCTTCTTTGTTTTTCACGTCTGTATATACCTAGCACTCCATGGTCTTCCTTTTTTCTCCTTTTGCCCAAAATATTTCAATTTTTTTTTTTAATAGACTAGGCTTTTTAAAGTTGTCCAAGGTAGAGGTATTGTCTACATATGAGATGAGAAAAGGTAGTCTTTCTAGTGGTCCTCTTTCTTGCCGGGCAGGGCATTGGGGCAACCCTGAGTTATGGCAACTGTAGAAGGGTGAACACCCTGGCTGAATCTTCTCTGATTCAGAGGTACGAAAATTCTCTACGATTCAAAGGGAAGGTACAAAATTTTTTACTGACAATTTCCATTTTTGTGAAATTTCACATCTAAACCTGACCTTTCAAACTCATGCCCTGTCTGTATCATCTTTTTTTTCCCTGAAATATCTTGGAAATTATTATAAATTGTATATTTAAAACTATGGCAATTCTTTCAAATAAAGTATAAATAGATCAACTGAAACAACTTCATGAAGGATTAGAGGACAAATTGCCAGAAAAGGTATTGCCAACTAGAACAATAATCAGAAAATCCATTTTCATTGTTAAAGTGAATCTAGTCTCTATTTCAGAATGATTCAGACCTTGTCAGGAACTCAGATTAAAAGATGAAATTAAAAAAAAAAGCATATCTAGAATCTCGGGAAGGAATCAAGCAGAAATTGTAGTTACAAGGCATACAATTGAAATATTTTCTGGAAAATTAATAAAACTTTAAAGGGTCTTTATTCTGTTTCATACAAACTCAATACCAGGCAAATCCCTGAAGTACCGACATTTGCTTTTCTCTTAATTTAGTCATGATCCTTAAGAAATGTTCTGCCTGCTCCTAGCAACAAATCCCTGGATGACTGTCACAGTGCAGTAGATTGGTTATTGTACTAAATTAATCAATTCCAAACAAAATGAGTAAATAAATACTCTGCAGACATCTACAGTCCAAGATCTTGGAAAAAAATGCTACTTTAGATTTAAATTTAGAGGCCTACAAAAAGTATCCATAATGCAGAAATTTTAAAATAAATGGTTTTAGGGAAATAACAAAGGGGGAATGCATTCAATCTTTAAAGACGAGAAACAGGCCTCTGAACACGAGGTTAAACATGTGGGGTTTGCCCTCTGTCTGTGATTCGGTCAGGCAGTCACACACTGGGTCTTCTTGTACCATGGCAGAGGTTCAAGGACATCACAGCACGTAACCACCCTGCAATACCTTCCCTGTTTTAATCCACGTCTTGCAGTCCATTTCTTACACTTTCTGTCTTCAATACCATGTTATTCTGTATAGAAACAATAGTTCATAATGAGCAACCTATGTAACTGATCCAAAATATTCACACCTTGCTGTGACAACATCCCAACAAAGCTGGTTAAAAAGCAGCACTCATATAGGGAGAACAATATGTCATCAGATGCCAGTTTCCAAACACATCTCTACAATTAGTAATTTTTAACAATTTTTTTTTTTTGTAGATGTTAAGAGCAGTTTGAGTTCATCCAGAGATAGAGGAGAATTTGTGCTGCTCTGAGGAAAGCATATCAAACATGGAAAATGGCAGCACAGCTACAGGATCACTGCACTGCCCTCACCCTGTCTCACCACTTCCATTTCCCTCCATCCTGCCTGCCCCAAAATCTGGGCAGTAACAACTCCAGAAGACATGGCCAGTGCTGAGCTCTGGTGAGTTCATGCTTTCTTCTTCAGAGGAATGCAGACCAGAGTATTTTGCCCTGACAATTTCTCAACACTCTCACTTTCTGTATATGGAAAGCAAAACTGCATGGAAAGACTCAAAGGACAGAAATGTCAGGTGCTCATTCCTGAGCGTATTGTTCTTACAGACGTTTCATGCTCTCTCCATGTCATGACATGCCTGTGCCAGCAGGGCGGGCTGTCCAGGCTGCTGTGTCACAACAGCTCCGGTGTTTAATAATAATCAGGTAATGATTTTTAAAGGGTACTTAGTACTATACATAACCAGCACTATGCAAGCAGGGGTCATTAAGGTCGGCACATACCACTTACAAAAACAACTACATGACAAAATGAATTTTGCCACATGTACATTGTTTAGCTTCAATGGGACCCCATTTCCCTTTCACCCAGTGCACTGCACCGTATGACAAAGTTTTTACTCCACTGACTTGTCAGTCAGGATGAGGCCATCAGTCCCATCCCAAGCCTCACATGCAGACTTCACATACTTGATAATGGTCATCATGGCTTCCACCTGTACAACGCAGGCAGCAAATTTTAGGGAATAATCTGACCTGGTTTTGGCACACATGAGCCTCACAGTACTTCAATGAACTGAGCTAAAAGAGCATAGCAGCAACGATTGAGATACAGTTTAACTAGAAGTTAACAGTTTAATGAATTTAAAACATTATATTAATGTAACAAGTGGCAAGACACTGTCTGGGCATTCCTGGGGCAAGGGCTGGTGGCCCTGGGGAGCTGAAATGATGTACTGGACCATGGCCAGGTTGGAGGATCCCTGGAGGACAACCAGTGAAGAAGGCCCAGTGGCAACAGGTCAGTGGAGTCAAGCAGCTGGTGCTGAGGAAATTATTTTGATCCTCCACTGACTCCAGGAGTGTTACTGTGGACTGTCGGCTCCAGTCCCATGAACTGAGCCCTTATGAGCAGGTGGAGCACACGATTTCTGTTCCCAGAGTACATCTGATGATTTATTTCAATCTAAACACAGTCTGGTCCAAGCACTCTGGGAATGTTTTGCAATCCAAGCAAAGAAAATCAGGAAATTTTTCTCTGATGTGGGCTCAAATACTAACAAAAGTGCACCCAGTACTCTCAGTCCTACTTATTATTGAGTCCAGCTTTGTCTTGATTATTTCTATCTTTGTACATGAGATGCAAAATGAACAACCTCAGACTTTCCCGCTGCCAGCAGAGGTGGCAGTTTGTGATTTAGTATTTTTAAAAATTAACATGTTTCCCCCATCCCTATACACAAAACAGAAATAAAAAAATTCTGCATGAAAATATGTAAAGAGCTACTTGTAGGAATGCTTGGAAGGTACTGAAACCAAGGGACTTTAGAAGCCAGTCTCTATGCAAGTAATTCTGAAAGCTAAAACCTGGGACTGGTTAAATCTCTTTAGAATTCAGGCATGAAATGTCTAGTATTACAAGTGCTTGCTTCATACAAGTAATGACTGCTTGGAGAGACATTACAATAATTTTGTTTCCTGAAAGTTTCCCCAGTCCGTTTTTTAAAACACATTTTAAATAAGTTATACATTGTTTGTAGATGTCTACCTTTGAAATTTAGAAACTGAGGCAAATAAATATTAAGTAAATTGTTCAGGGTCTCATGGAAGTTTGTGTCAGAATTTCATTTTCAGGAGTGAATTATGCTGTGCTCATTAATAGCATAAAGTGTAGTGGTCCAAGTTGCCATTCCGCTTTTCCTTTTTTATAAAGGCAGGAACTTTCCCTATGTGAGTAGGGGACATCATAAACAATTGTATTCTGGAGAAATACTCAAAATATATCACATTCCTTCTGAGCTTATGACGGTTCTATTAAGCCAAATTATGGAAGATGCCACTAAGTAAGAGAATCCACTGGCAGCAATTCTAAGAGTGCAAGAATCCTGATATTAAACCCTTAGTGAAAGAAAACAGCCTTATGTTGTGGTCAAGCAGATTTTAATATGTACAATTCCTACTATTCAAGCATGGATAAAGGTAATGCACATCTAAGAGGCAGTTGACCAAAATGAGGTGGATTAAAGATAAAAGTTATGAATAAGTTTTGAAAGTATCTATGTGGAAATTCATACCCTTTGTTCATGCATTTGAAAACACCTAAAGAAATAATGGGTTCTCCCAAGTTCTAGTCCTACCTCTTATCTTCCTCTCACCACTATTTATCACAGTGGAAGTGATGTTACACAGCCCTAATCAGTATTTTTTCTAAAAAAAAGGGAGCTGATCTTGGAATATACATATTCCTTAAACACATCTCCTCTTTGGAATAAATGCAACCTTTATTTTTTAGCAACACGATTGCATCCTTGATTTGTGTTCAACTCTGAATAAATTCCCAATTATTTATTACCAAAACTAGCAAATCCTCTGATTTCAGCCAGCTGAGGCAGAACACTATGCACAGAAGTGCTCAGTGTGCCCTGAGCAGAACCTACAGGATAAAAGTATATTAGGTGTCTGCAGAGAGAGCTCTAGCTCCAGAACAGACACTTTTAAAATAAAGAAATAATATTATTAGGGGAAAAAATGCAAGATGCTGAGAACAGTATAATAATTCTTTGGAAAGTTTTACTTTGCAAAATGGAGCAGGTGTGGGCAGATGCTGGAGTTTTTAAGTGGGAGGGGCATTTTTTGCAATAAGTATTGGGTGAAATTTCTTCATGGATTTGCTCAGTGCAGTGCCACATGCTCATAGTTTAGACTGATGAGGAAACCACATTGAAAAACAGCAGCAGGGAATAAAATTTCTCCAGCTGCTGTGCAGTACATGCGTCTGTGCACTGTACTTTACATAATCCTAAAGAATATTACCTGGGTCCAGAAGAAAGAAGGGGGGTATATGTTCATAATATATTTCAAAAATAAACAAAACCAAAACCAAAACTTACTGGGCCACTGTTTCTATATGAGACCAGAAAATTAGAACAGAGCATGCCATCAAGCAGGTATACAATTACAAGTGACTGAGACATAAAAGACAAACACAATCCCAATTTCTTTACTGCTTAAAATTAATTTGAAAAGTCCATACTACTGCCTTTGCCTTTGTGTCTAAAGAATTTACGAGCGTGGCAGTGTCAAGCACCATGTGAAATCTTTTTTGTTGAATAGTATTTAATGCTGACCTCAATTAATTCAAAGTAAATCAGAGAGGAACACCACCAAGCAGGTGCATATTTAAAACAGCCACAAAACCACCATGGTTAAAAGAAAAAGAGAAATCAATTAATGATACAAACCTTCAAGACTACAAGGCATCATCAATTAGCAGCCGATGAGATGAGGAAAAAACCTGCTCTACAAGGAAATACTGGCAGCAGCAACACAGCAGCCAAAATGGGATGCAAACCTGATCCAGGCAGGCCATGCACCTCTTACACCATTATATTGGATTCAAAGGTATTAGATAGGATCAGATAGTTTTTGAATTTTTGACATTTCACACAGCAGTCAGGCAGAGTCTGTATCTCAGTGCTGATGGTGATAGTATCATGGCTAGGAATTTAAAGCAGGACAGAGGGAATTTCCTTCATTTAGGGAACCCCAAAAGTCTGCAAGAAACATTTGACATGCCTGAATGTTTTTTATGAATAGAACACTGTTATCTAACATGAAATTTTGCCACTTCTAGAGCAGAATTCAGCTAATATAAATTAGTGCCAGCTTTCATGCAGGAAGTAAAAAATAAACATATCCTGTTAGAACTACAGGGGGAATTTCATCCAGGCAAAATCTAATTACACAAGATGGAGTAGAGCCAATGACACCAAGTAACACACTTACTCTTGTGAAATGTGTCGTAGAATTTTTTTTAATGGTTAGGCTTGCTCTGGGCCTTCCTTTTTATTCATCTGAAATGCTCATTTGTGTGAAATCAGTTGTAATGGATATAATGAAAATTTACACAGGTCTTGTATAACTGGATTTAACGGCTAGAATCTGAAGTTTGGGTTTGGCCAGCATTAGGCCACAAAGGTACCTTTGTATAATGTCAAACTTTTTTTTGCAGAAACTGGAGACAAGTGGCAATAAAAATTAAAGTGTTGAGACTGTCTTTTAAAATACTTCACACACTTCATAAATAAAACTCTGTATTTTTAGAATATTAATAAAACTGTCCTGCTTCTGCCCCTCCGGTTTTAAGTATTCATCGTGTCCCTTTAAAGCAGTGACCCCTGAAAAGGGAAAGAAGGCAGAAAGCAAAGCTCAAATTCTGAAGAAACAAAACCAGAAAGTTATTGAAATACCCCCATACAGAGCTGTTCAAACCTACCCATCAAATTTCAAAACAACAACAATTTGTGTGTGAGTGTGTGTGTGTGTGTTTAACGGCCAACAAAAAGACATTGGAAATTACATACAATTTCCACATTGCCCAAAGGTACACGTGGCTCATTGAGCCATGTGCCAAATTCAGTGAATTCCTCACGTGTCATGGCAAGCACTTGGCAGCTTAGCACTGGTGATCATGCAAGGGTCAGTAGTGGTGCTCTGCACCAAGAGCTGGCATTTCTAGTTCTCTAGGTTTTAATTCCTGCCTCATACCTTTGTGGTAATTCTGCTGTGAAACAACTTCGTTAGCCTACCACTCAAAGGCAGAAAGAACATCACAGTGTACAATTAGCAAGAGAAGAAACCCAGGAGGAGTGAGCACAGATGCAACCACCTCGTGTATAGACAGCTCCTTGGTTTATCGATTAAGGCTGACAGAAAGCAGAAGCAAAGGAGATTGTCTGCAGGAGTATTTATATCCCATGCACTAACATCATGCAAATAGTGAGAAAAATCAATCAGCAATAGTAATTTTTTTCCCCCCAGTTTCTAGGATTTTTTTAATACTTGGAGCAGTGCAAAGTCATGCCCCAGACATCTCACATTACATTTACATATGGCTTGGTCATCACCCTCTTTGTCTTTCCCATTCCAAAACAAACAAAATTCTCTTCCCTTTGCTCGTAAAAGAAAATTTGTTCATATGCACATTACATGGTGAAGAGACCCCAACCAGGATGATTCCTGGTTGTCTCTGCAAAGCTGAAAAAATAAACCCAAACATGAAGTGACTTCAATACCCAGACGGGACAACAGGCATTTCAGAATTTCATCTTTGTCAGCTTGGAACTGCTCAGCTGAAAGGTCTAACTCTTGTTCTATGTTTGAGATTCTTACCTTTTTAATTGGATTCAGTAAATACAGCTGTCTAATAACTAACTGTACCAAATTATCTAAATCAGCAAAACTAGTCAGTAAAGCGAAACAATGTTATAAAATCAAATACATAGTCAAGTATCAAAAACCTCTGATTTCTTAAATTTAGAAATTTAACATCTGAGTGTTTTGATATCTTCACCAGCAGAGTATCTTCCCACTGTAGCAATCTAACTCACATGTATATTGCCATGATTAAAATTCAGTTAGTGAAAAGAAACCACTCTTTTTACAAATGAAAGTACTATTTTGGAACATGTACTGTTGGGATAAGGGGCATAGTTAAGGTAATACCTTGGGAGAACTCTAGGCAAAACCAGAAAGCACAAATTTGGACCAGAACACTCCCTCTGTTCAGAGTTACTTAGAGGCAGAGTATTTTTATTCGGGTCTCTCTGGAAATTGTTCCTGTAAGCAGAAAATCTACTCTTTGACTGGCTTCTAGCACTTCAAAGTCTGGGCTGGTGCCACAGGATGAAATAGCTATTGAGTGAGAAAGGGAGCAAAAGCTTTCTGAAGCCACCTTGCCAACATGACTCAAAACAACTATGAAGGGACCATCTATAAAGCTTGAAAGTTAAAGCTCTCTTCACACAGAACTTTTTACCTTTCTGCTAAAACTACCAGAAAGCATCATTTAGCACTTTAGAGCTTCTGGCATCTCCAACTGGCCTGAAACCACCAATTTGCCTCTGAAGGGCAAGGATTTTTTCGCATCTTTGCTTACTGTGACAGTAAAGATTTAATGCCATGTGATCTATGACTGCTTTATATTTGTCTTGAATATTAATTGCCATAACAGGAAAATGATTGTGCTGCACAGCCAGTGCATGGCTAGACAGTAGAGAAAATGTTTCCACAGTAAATAAACGATGTAGCGGACATGGGTATGCATGAGCTTATTTCAGGTGATCAAGTGATTAGCTGTTGTTTGAATTCCTGAAAGTTCAAAGCTGCCGTCATGAACAATGTTTTCTTTTAACTTTTCTGCCAAGTAAATAGGTAATGTACACAGGAGAATTCCTCTAGTACCATAACATCTGTCTTCAGAGCATGAGCAAAACAACGAGTCTGTGTTAGCTGTCAGGGGTCATTAAAGCAAAATGGATAACAAAAGAAAAGAAAAGCGCTGGAGAAATGGAGAGAACAGACTGTGTATGTTCCTCTATTTTAAGACTTACCAAATAGACCTTACCTACATCTTAAGCACATACATGACAGGAAAAGGAAGAAAAATCCATTTAATGACGAATACACTGTTTTGCGTATTTCTTTAATCACATGTTTATCAAGTTTTTTGTATTTGTGCTTATCTATTGGGTTTAAAGTTATTGCCCATATTTTAAAAGTCTTTTTGCTTGATCGAAAAATAGTCATTTCACAATCCCACACCATGAAACCTGTAATTTTGTCCACATTTTCTCTATGCCTTGTGTCAGCTTCTCATATTTCACATGGTTGGCAATTTTCAGCATTAAAATATGTGTAAATTACTACTTTCGCAAGAAATATTAGCACGTCATTGCTGCTAGTTAAAAAGAAAGAGTAAACATGGAAATAGGTATATTAAAAATGCTGTCCTCCCACAGCCCCTGAATGTAAGAAGTATTCAGGTCTTTTTTAAAAATCCAAGATATTCCAGACACTTTTTATGAATCCAGCCACTATTGCTCTCAAATTCAAGAAGTTTTGAGGAAGGCATTGGTCTTAGTAGATGTTATGCTCCATCATTCTAAAAATTTTCTGATCCTATTCAAAGACCAAGTTGACAAAAATACTAAAATTCCTTATAAAGTGGAACCCCTGTTCTGAGTCTCTAGATATATATCTTGAATAATAAAAAAAAAAAAAAAGTGGTTTGGTTTTGTTGTGTAGAAAAGCATTGTCATAAATTTTTAGAGTTTTAGAATGTGAGAGCAATATGAGGCAATGGAAAGGTAAATAAAACCTAGAAATTAAATCCTAAGGGAGTTTTTAGTTAGTTTAAAATTATGCAGTGATGCTGGCTTGGATACTTTGATATTATTCCTTCTTTTTCTTCCTTATAGATCATGACTTCCTTAAATATTATTTACATTTGAAACTTGTCTCAAAGTCATCAAGAGCTGCATTATCAATTAAGTTGAACCGATGCTCTCTTTAATTTTGACAGAAAAAGTTCAGGTGACATAAATTCAGTGATTTATGCAACCTGCTGAAATTTATTTACCAAATTGTTAAAAATAAAATGAATACCAAATGATGTCTGCTGGTCTAATATTATTTTATTTTTGGAAGTTTTTTATTTAAGCAAGGAGACATTTTTTTAGCAACAATAATAAATGTTGTTTTTCTAGAAAGGGAAAAAAAACCCAGGCAAATATTCTAATTGTGTTTCCCTTTATGAAAGGGTTTGAGAAGCACATGACAGAAACAGTATCTGTATGAACTCACTTGACTGTTGCTAAAGGTTTTTCAGGGATTCAGTGGATAAAATGGGTCTTTGGCCAGCTGATCAGAGTGAATATCAGCATGGTTACAATGAGAAAATTGTGCAGAGGCCAAAGTGGTGGTAAATGGAAGCTTCCCTTGGCTATGCATAGATTATATCGTAGTAGGCAAAGGATATCAAGCCAACAGTGTGCTTTTGTATTTGATAGTGAGAGCTTTATAATTCAATATGTGCAACCACCAAAGAGGAACAAACACATGCCAGTCTTAGTAATAGGTACGGTAGTTATAACTAAAGAAATAGTGTAGAAAGTAATAACATCAACCTGAGGTTACTTAGAAGCTTATGGTAAAGTAAAGGTTGTTAGGAAACAGCAACAGCTATACAGATCTGAAAAGACAAGGATTTAGAGAGAGCAGTTGTGAATTTCAATGCATGAGATTATGGTCATGGCCTCTTCATGAAAGAGAAGGTAGTCTGGATTAGGAATCAGAAGATCTGAATATTCTTTACACCTAATCAAAAGAAGCTGGGCAAGTGATGTTATCACTAACATGGGATAATCTTTTCCAGTCCCACTGCTAAACTGTTGAGTGTAGAGCATAGAGAGGAGGTGGATGACCAGAGGAAATAGAAAAAAAGAGCAAAGCACAGATGTATGGAAGGAAGATTTAAAGCAAATGTGACAAGTCTATACCCTGTTGCTCTAATTCTCTGAGCAGCACTTTGCCAAGTCACGATAGTTACCTTAGAAGACATGGAAACCAGAAACCTGAACTCAGCTCTAACCTACTTCTGGCCATAATCAGGGCAATTCTGCATAAAATCCATACCCACACATTACTTGAATTCCCTCTGTTCTAGGTAAGCAGTCCTCACACCATCAAACCTAGTGAGCAGCAGAACACAAATTTTAATAACACATTCTCCCTCCTTTTTTCTCAGTTTCTGTGGCCAGAAACAAGTCTCCTTCTTGAAAGTGTGAGGGGAGACCAGCCAAGACTATTTCTGCATCTATTTTATAAATAACATAAAATTGCTTATATGCTAAAATCAGAGTTTTGTCAAAAATTTTGTGCTAGCTACATTATAGTGTAAAAGGCTTGAACCTAACAGGAAATGTGTGTCCTACATGCTCTTTTATAATGGCCAGTGAATCAATAGGAATTTAAGGGAAGCTGAAGTATTACAGCTGGTGTTCTGAGAGAATGAACAAGACAAGTACACCATGAAAAGAATGGATAATAAAAATACTTCTAGAGACAAAACGGACTTCTTTCGAAGAATATTTAAACATAGTACATCATAATGGTTATTTAAATAGGGAGATCAGTGTCATTTGTGGAGAACAAACCACCAATAGACTCTGTGAAGTTTCAGCCCATTAAATACAGAGGGGGCTTATACTATAATATAAATATTATTAAAAATTAATTTTGGTGTCCTATTGTGCTAAGAAAGTATATCATTAACTTTGACGCCAAGTCCAGTCACAGTGAGAAAGCATTTAAAACACAGGGTTCTTACAATGTAATTGAAACAAAAGGAATGGCAACACCTTAAAAAACATGAGGGTGGATAGGGGGTGAGTATTTTGCATAAGAAGAGAACATTCAGTGGAACCATTGGGTGTCAGATTTTAAGCAAACAAAAGCCACAAAGTACTTCTCAAAATAATGCATAATTATGCTGTGGAGTCCATTGTCACAGGACACTGTAAATGCTAAAATTGTAAGTATATGGGAGATAGTTCCATCAGGGGCTATTAACACAGTAGATGCAACATTCAGTTCAGGAAGTCCCTAAACTTCTGACAGCCAGAAGCTGAGAGGGTATACCAGGGAAAGGGTCATTTCATTCTTCTTGTGTTTTAAGCATTCACAGAGTGGTCCTTGTCAGAGCTGTAGGTTTGCGAAGGTATGGCAGGTCTTACATTCTCTTGATGCAGAAACACATATCAGAACACAGACTGGCTGATTTCAGATCAAGGAGAAAATAAATAGTAATGATCTTGGCTCTGCATGGCCTGGAATACACCATTAAGAAAAAGAAAACCATGTAGGGACAGAACTGTAAATGCAGCTATATACACAGGCTACTTGGTCACTCAAAGTCACAGCAGGTTAAATTGAAGGAGTTCATCGTATCAGTAACTCAGAGAAACCCATTTAACTTAATGGAATAAGCTGCTGATGGAAGTCCTACAGAAGCACACCGCTAAAATCAATCCAAGTGAAAGGTGGAAGCATTTTTGGGAAGTAGGATATTGAATGACACACCAGATGGCTACACAGTTTTTTGGATTAAGATCAGGAGATCAGATTGAGTGATGTTTTTTATCATAATCATATACCATGGAAAAACATCAAGCCAAGTCAGCACACAGCCCTTAAACATTCTTAATGATATCATGAAAGAATTTTGAATTTTGTAGTATTCAAATGCTGCACATTCAAGAGATATTCCTTAAAGCATATCCAATGTCCAGCACCACTCTTATCACTATATGTTTTCTGTATAGTGGTGCAGTGCTCTACACAGGTACAACTTCTTAGGATGTTTCACCTTTAACAGCGACCTGCATTACAGCTGGCATGTGACATTAAGGTGGATGAGTATTACTCTACAATATAAACCAGTGAAATAAGAAATGCTTATTTGGAAAACAAACATGAAAATTCAGCTCAGAGGCAGCTTTTAAATTTATATTAGAGATTACAGATTATATTGCAGATTTTTCAAACAACCACAAATTGTTCATTCAAGCTCAGTAATTACAGTTTCTGGAATTTCAGGAATGTTGCAAACTTATAGTTTTATAATAAAGATAGAACTTAATTTTCTCTGTGGTATATCAGAAATCCTTTTCCTGGATTAAATTGGTGCATATGACTATTTCACTTGCAAAATATTTGGCAGGTAAATTTTGTTTAATGGTTGCCGATATGTCTAATTTAAAAGTCATTAAACCCTGTCTGCTTTCTCACTAGTCAACCCACTTATTATGGACAGTTCTATTTGCATAATGAATGGTTTCACTGGTGAGTCTGTGCTTGCATTGCATAGAAAAGGCCACACAGTTTAACTGGAGTTGTTCACATTTTCATGCCCAAATCACAGGCAGCTCAAGTGTTTTAAGGAGGCTGAATAACAGTCCTTTAGGGAAGTCACCTTAAACACCATCTATTTTAATATGCTAAAACAGAAGTCAGTCTAAATAAAGTTAAAGTTTCTTTACATGTAGAATAAGGGTAAGTGAACTTGAAGTGAACTTTAAGTTGACAGCTCTCTTCCTACCACCAATAGAGGCTGTTTCCCAGGGATAGGTCAATTCCTAATTGACTACACGTAAATAAGTCTTGTATGGGACAATTGTCTAAATAAGAGGAGTCCTGCCTTCAAGGTGTTTTGGAGGATGGTCTCACAAATGAAATTATTGAAATGTACAAATATCACCTGAATCATCTGGCAAATTTATTCATACACAAATTACAACAGGAAGATTAAGTGTCTGTACCAAATCAGGGAATCCATTTCAGATGCAGAATCATACTGTAGCACTACAAATGCTCAAAACCCTTCCATCTACTCAGGGCAAAGGGTGTATTTTTCGGTAGTTCTGGCTAGAGACAAACACTTGGATATGAATAAGAGCAAAGTTGACACTGGCTTAGTTTGTAGAAAATGGTTTGATTTGTAAGAACAAAGAGCCAAGAGCCACAGGACTATTTACAATTGTACAGGTTATGGGATAAAAGATTTAATATATACAAAAACAGTTATTAACTTTCACATCCACCGAATGTGCCGTATTTTTGGAAAGGGAATGAAAAGAAATGTATTTGTCTTTTTTGAAAGGTGAGATTTCAACTCAGCATTTTCAAAATTTGAAGGTTTCTATCATACAGAATTCTCTCACTCATGGGATTGGTGAGCTCTGTAGCTCAGTTATACTGGAGAAGTATTATTCAGATTGGAAAAATGAAAGTGATGCACTATATTAACTTAAAAAGTGAATGTAGGATTTAGTTATGAGAGTTCTTTGAAGACTTTTCCAGAACAAGATTTTCTGGATAGGACATCTTTTAGATGATTTGGAAATATGAAATGCTTTTGATAAGTTTCAAGACTCTACTCCAAACTGTTTCAGAAGCCACAACTTCATTAGACAATCTAATCTTAGTGTCTAGCAATTAGTTCAGTGTCTCCACAGCGGGCAGACAGAGTTCTTTTGTATTTTATATTTTTGATCATATGGGATGATCTGTGTTTCCAAGTGTGAGTCCAGTCCTTCAGCAGACAGTCTGACTGCCATTCCAGTTTCAGAACAAGGACTTCTGACACAAATAGTTCGTGGTTTCCAAGGAAGCTTACTGCTTGTGCTCAAAATATCTGGGAAGTGTAGAGCTGCAAAACTATGCTAGAAAAAATTAATTTCACCCCAAACACTTATATAACTCAGTCTCAGACTTGACTGGAGATACTTTAAACAAACATCAGAGCGAAATACCGACCCCACTCCCTTGACAAAATGCAAACTACAGCCAGAGGGCTCGATCTGTGCTAGAAACAGCAATATTCAATAAGAAAAGTCTCACAAAAACTTAGTTAATCTTTATTCTAATCTGATTTTCTCACTATTGTTCTTTTTGTGCCTCTTCTGTTGTTTGTCTCTTGTGTACCTTTGACTGCCTTTCAATTTTTATGCCTCCTATGCTGTCTTTTGCTCCTCCACTCATCCTCAAGAGGTTTTTGCCATCCTCTTGTAACCCCAAAACACATTTTCTACTTATTTTCACATCATCACAAATTCATTTTGCATCCATCCTCCAAAAGACCTATTTTTGTAAGGACAGTTCTACTTTGAAACTGAAGTGGGGAGCAAGTCGGAGATTCTGCCTTTTCTCTCTGTTTTTGCCTCGTTAACTGCTCTTTTGTTGTTGTTGCTGTTTTGCTACTACTTATAAAAAGGCACACAAACATATTCATGGAGCAAATACGGAAAGGGAGTTTTTACAATTTACAATAATCAAATTCTTGGTTTACAACTGCTTTGTATTGAAGTCTGCAGCTAAGAATGATTTAATGAAAACTGCCTGTAACTAACAATTTCTACATCTACATCAGATATAGTGACAGAGGGCTTTGTACTTCATCAAAAAGTCTTAGATTCCCTCTGGCAAGGTTAATTATGTGTGCATTCACAGGAATGTTAATGGTGAGAAAGCTGTACAGACAAGAGTCATGATACTGTGAGTTAATATGGGAGCAGATACTGCTCCCTGTAAAGTTCAAAAACTGTTTCCCCCAAATACTCCCCCTGCTGTAACTTGATGTAAACAACTGTTTTGAAAAATAATGACTGGTTTGGATGTCATATCAAATCAGTTTTCCAGTTCAGTTATAATGTCATCAACATTTCTAAGCTGATTACACACGAGTATGTTTTTGTGTGCATCGGGTCCAAGAAGAAAGAGTCTTATAGACTTTGCTTCAATTTGAACTACAAAGGCGAAAAAAACCACATAGCAAAAATGTAAAATAAAAAATTTTACATGCTTTGCAATTCCATGTTCTTTGTACAGTTTTTTTGCTTGGAAAACATTGGGGGTTACTTTTCAGGTTTTTAGCACATCTAAGTCCCATCTTCTTGGATCTGTTGAAGCTGAATTATGTGCAAGATCAGAATTAGTTCAAGTAACTCATCTTTTAATTTCAGTTAAATTGTAGTCTCAGATGCTGCACTGCTTGTGAGGCTTTGCCTGGGCTGTGGGGAAAGGTTGGAAATCTGCCAGTCAAGTCGCTGCTTATTTCTAATGCCAGTTTTCATATCCAATGCTCCCACAATTTGCTTTCTTTGCTTAATAGGAGTCTTATCTCAGTGGACTCTGCTGAGTGGACTGAAATGTTAGAAATTTGTATCTGTTCACGTTACAGCTCTCCTATTCTTCTGTCTGGATGCATTTTCAATAATTGGTTCCTGAGTTTCTCTAATGTAAGCATTTCAGTTTTGACTTTTCAAGCATCTTCCAGTGAGCTTTTAGGTGCTGTACAACAAGGGTTGCCTGAGACTCTTTTTATTTGCCTTTTATAAAATGAGAAGATATTTTGCAGAGTTGGTCCCACTCCAGCTACACTTCTGTTGAAATGGTTTCACAGGCACGGGAAATCTTTCCTCAGGAGCAGTCTCAGCCCCACAGCAGAGCAGCTGGCAAAGCACATACTCAAATGCTGTTGATTGCTAACATGCAAGCCTACCCTGCTCCAGTCTGAGCGTGGATAACACCAGAGGTCTCCCACCTCCCTGACAAATAAAGCAGCCAGAATTCAGCACCTTCCCCTTCAGGTCCCCCTTATACCTTTTCTGGGTTTTATACATATTTAGATATTAATCTGGAGCAGATAGAGGCAGCAAGAGAGAGTAACTTAATTTTATGGCCCATGGTCAGAGCACTCAGTTGGGATGTGGGAGACCAGTGTTCCAGCTGTATGGATTAAAGCAGCTTTTCCCACACTGTGAATGGAAGAGCACAGTGTCTGTGCCAATAAGCATAACATACTTTCTAATTTATTGTGTAATGTCAAGAATATATGGTGCACAGCATTTTTTCCTTTGCCAGTTTGCCTGGTAATTTTTTTTTTTAGTTTACGTGTTTCAAAGATGATTTTTTGCATTTCATTTAAAAGTGTTGTGTATGCCATCAGACAACTTTGGACAGGCTACAGATGTTTAGAGATGCCAGCCAGTCTACCTGCTAAGCAGTGTCCTGGCCTTTTGCCAGGCGTTTTTGTTTTGTCACTGTGGCTGCCATTGTCTCCTTTTAAAACAGGATGGAGAGGGGGCTTAGTATTGCACATTTGTTCTACATTTTAAACTAAATCAAAAGTGTCAGGATTATCCATTAATTTAAACCGAAATCAAGAGTGGATAAACAGAGAAACTCATCAACACTGAAGTGCCATGTAACCTGATCATTATCATCATTCTTTTAATCCTATCACTTTGCAATGTGTACTTATGAGAACTAATTGTTTTGGTAGCTTCACTCTTATCTAACAAAAAATGGCTTGACTTTGCTGCCAGTTTTTCTCTCCATTACTTCTCCAGACATGTTCCCTCTTACCCACAAGTACCAGGTTTTCTCCTCCACCCTTGCTGCCCCCCTCCTCTTTGTTCAGACAACAGTCTTCATGTTCCTGTTCACAGGGTTTTCACACAGCAATTAGAGCTCACAGGAAGAAGATTCACAGAAAGCTATTTCCCAGTGAGATGCTTCTATAAACAGACTCTGCATGTGCAGCTCTTATTTAGCACCTTTCACACAGTGCGCTCCAAACTACTTTGTAAGAGGAGCCATATTTTATGAACTTGCTATATTTTTACACCAGAAGTCCCAGCAGAGCTAACTGGGATTAGAATCCAGTGCAGGATGATCAGATTCTAGTAATTAGTCACAGAGCAAACTTTTAGCAATTTGCCTAACAGCCCCAGGCAGTTGCAGATGTTGGGTTCTCTCTTTCCTACAGGAAGAAATAGCAAAGCCTCAGTCCTCTTCAAATCAGTGAACAGATGGGTAATCATCTAACTGTAGCAGCCCAACCCTGCATGTTATCAGATTCAGCTTGATTTACTTATTACCCACTATTATAACATCTTGTATGGCAGATTCATAAAGAAATTAGTAGCACAATCTTATGAAATTTCTTGGGCATGTAGTTAACTGAAAGGAGACACTCCCATCAGAAGCATATGGGTTTTTTTAGTTTTTCTCAGATGACATCATGCTTTTCTCTAAGACACATATAAACTACCACCCTGAATTAGTCTAATAGTCCATGCAGCACCCACTTTGGTGGGATGGGTTTCTGTGTTAGAAACTTCAGAGAGCTGTTCAATAGTAAAGAAGTGTGGAAACCCTCCATCAGGGAGATTTCTTCCATCCAGCAACAAAATTGTCAGCTAATTTAAATTATAGGAGAGTTGAAACCTGCTTCCCTTGTGTTTAAATGAAACAGTGGTCATCACTGATGAGCTGGAACATTTGTTCTAAGTGCCTAGGCAGGGCAAGAAACCCTTAGATGCTTCAGACATATCGCTCAAATCCACCATAAGTTCTACTTTGCTTTCCAAAGTATTTCACAGATCATTTTCTACAATGTGGCTTACACAACTCAGCTATAAACTCGGCTCCACTTAACCATGATCTTGTGACATCATCCAAACAAAGCTAATGAGATTTGAAGTTTCTGAACTGAAATGACTTCTTGGCAGCTATACAACAAACTTTCAAGGAAAACAGGGCAACTTTAGTTTTTGGCTATCTTTAGGGAACATTGGAAAATTTCCTTTTCATGAAGAATTTTCTTTCATTTCTTTTATTTTGACTTTATTGCAGGTCACACAATATTTTTATATATTTTTTAACAATCCCAGGTGCTGTGGTAATAGTTACATGGACATATCAAACTTAATCTATTTGTTTCATTAAGAAGACTCTAGAATGCAAGTCTACAGAGAACGGCTCGTAAACACATATCATAAAGGCTCAATGTGTAAAAAGATATCTTAAAGAAATGCTAGCTAATTATTTCTTAAAATCTCATTAATTTACACAGTCTTCAACATGGCTTCATGTATTAGATGAGGTACAGGTAAAATTGTGTTTTTCTGACATGATTTTTTTAATTACAGCTACAGTTTCTGAATGTTTGGATTGCTACTATGTGGTAGATGATAACAATTTTTTTCACCCTAGGGAGAATTATTTTCATTGCACCATTTAGATCCTTGGCCAGTCTAAGCATATAAAAATAAAAATAAAAGGTCTACCCTTTAGATCCTAGAAAGGTATAAACACCAAGATAATTACACTGCTTCTGAACCCCGGAAAGAAAACTTCTTTCTCTTTACACCAAAGTAAACAAGCTACCTATTCAGTTTCTCATTCATTGTTTTTATATTTGTCTTGTTGGTCATACCATATTGCCCACTTCCTTTTCCAATTACTCATCACATGTCTTGTAATATTTAAATATCTGTTACTAAATAAAATTTCACTTTTCCTGACTGTATGAGAGGAACATACTGTACTAATTAAAGAGCTTTCTATGAAGAAATCTAATTATAAAAACACAAGGCCTAATTCAAAGCCTATTTTAGTCCATGGAAATACTTCTATTGACTTCTTTGGGCTCAAGTCCATATTCAGCAATGGTTAAATTGAGTAAGAAAAGAGCTTATTTCCAGTGAACAAACAATTCATGAGCATGCTGGATGCAAAAATATATTTACATAGCTCTACATATTCCTACAAAGCATGCAATGTGAACACTTTGAAAATAGAGTGCTGTACCAGAGCAAAAAGTTCACATGCAAATTCATATACTGCTATATATCTGTACAGGAGTATGGATTTTTACAGATAACATATGGAATGAGAAAAGAATTTCCTCTGTGAACATCACATGATGGAGATGTGAAACCTGCTTTGGGAATTGTGAGCATTCTTCAAATGAACTACTTTAAAATTCCTCACTCAATGACTTTCTATGTCCAGATTTTTACAGTAGTTCCCAGTCAAATAGCCATAGGCTATTTTGGTTATTAGCAGGCATTTCTGCATCCTTGAAAACCCGTATCCATCAAGAGACCTGAACACAGAAGTTGGAGTAGACATGTCTTCTCCCCTTCTGCCCCCCCAGCAGCACAGTGGAAGCAATGGGACTTGCTTGTTTTTAGCATTGCCTGTTTTCTGAAAGATCCAGTGAGGGAGCCATTAGTAAGTGGGGCTGACAGAGGAAGGGCTAGCTTTGGTCAGTGAAAAGACTACACCTAGATCCAGCCTCTGTGCCTGAGACAACTTGCTGTGCAAAGCAAAAGTCTCTGTGTGCAAATTCCTCTGTCACACACTTTCTTTCTCCACTGTGTGAATTCAGCCTGGCTGGGAAATTGCCAGAGCTACCAGCTGAGTAACTCAATCAAGGAGAGTTTGCTTTGAGGCAAGGAACAGGCCTGTGGCTCCAGCCAATCTCAGCTGTAGGAGCTGCAAATAAACCACAAATACTGCTGAACTTTCCCTGTTTTCTCCCCCAGTAGAAAAAATTACATTTGCAGAATTTCACCATTGACAGGAATGGGATCAGAACTGCATTTCCAACCTTTTTTAAATAGAGAAAAGCCATTGAGTAATCACCAGAGGAACTAAAGATTGTGGAGGTGATGCCAGCTATGAAACATGCGTGTATATTTTGAAAGCCAGCCAGCAAAATTTTTAATGATCTTTCTTAACCCATGCGGCCTCTAGATAAAACAGTGACTTTCCTTTTGAGTATGTGTCCTGAATGTACGCAGAGCATGTGTCATTTGAAAAGGGAGATGAGCTTGAAAGGGTCTAAATTTCTGTTAAATTCAATGTTATTTCAGAGGAGAACTTTGCATCTTGGGCTCATTCTTTCTCAACACACTTATTCATGTTTATTTACCGATCCAAACTTTTAACAAAGCTGGCTAAATCTGCCTTCACACAACTTTATTTAAGGAAAGATATTCAAGTGTTTTCTGGACAATGTTCACTTCCCATTAACATCAAAGCTAGATCTCTGGAAAGCAAAATCCTTTCTAAAGGCATAGTAGCACTTTCTCAGCAGGAAAATATTATCAAGATGAAGGGTTTATATTATGATTTGAGCATCCAGAATCTTTTGTGAAGTAAATATGACTGACAAAAATACAGATTTTCAATGCAAATATTGAAGCCTCATAATGATAGGCATTAACATTACAGGTTTTGGTTGAAGTTTCTGGAAAGTATGCCCATACACATAATTATATACATACCTTAAATCTTGATTGTATGTGTGCATTTACTTCACTGCAATTCATCAGACTATTCATTAAAAAACAAAAGAAAACAAACCAAAATGTAAAGACTGCAAAGTCCAAGTATAATAGAAATAATCACAAAATATGTAAGATGACATTCCCTTCTTGCAAGAGAAAAAAGAAAATTACAGGAACAAAAGTATACATGTTGTAAGCAGCACTGTGGATATCATTATCTCTTGCAGAAATTCATAAGAGGTTTTTTTCCAATTTCAATCCAGGATTCAGTTATAGCACATTCCCAAATTCACTGTTTTTTTCAAGACTCTAGTCATGAAAGGTTGCTCTAAATTCTTCTTTCTCAAAGACAAGTCATTACGTCCTCATTTTTCTGTGTCTCTCTTTCTATGACTTTAGCATTTCAGTCGTCACCATTGTTTCAGCATAAATATTGCATTATACTATGAAACAATGAACAGTAAATCATGCACAGCTGCATTATTAAACATTATTTCTGCATGTTATAGATTTCTCAAAGAAGCCCAAAATTTCTCAGTTGCAAAAAATCCACTGTATCTAAGCAATTTAAGAACTGACTGTTCAGGAGTACCTTTCAAATGAAAATGAGAACATATTAATGTGATAGAAAAACTTGCCTAGTAGAAAAGACACGTTTACAGTAATGGAGATAAAGAGATTAATTGGCTTATAGTGGTTACTACAAGCCAGTCAATGGAATATCAAATCTCTGAAAAATGGAGGGAGGAAAACAGATTGTAAGCAATCAGTGTTAAATTAATCTCTTAGACTGTAATGACTGACAGATATGTCTAGCCTAAATGTCCTTGGATAAAAATTCAAGACGAGATTTTCTTAACCTGTATCTAAAAGACAGGAGAATCTGTTTATGTCTTTCCTTTCTCTTGCTATCTATTTATGGGTGACTGGCTTGAATGCCTCATGAAACTTCCAAAAAGCTGGATGGGATATTCATACTGTTTTTCTGAACTGCAGACCACAATTTCAGTAGGCAAAGGGACTAAACTCTTCTGTCACTTTTGCCATTCCCTCAAATCTATCTAACCTTTGATAAAAATCCACATTACTTCTGTAAGATACAACTAAACAACCTTGAAATGCATCACATTCATTTGTTGCTGTTCTTCTTATTTTAAAGAAGAAAAGATGAAGACCAAGTCAAAAACTTGCATACAGACAGAGCAGAAAAAAACACCAGAAACACTGAACTACACACTGAAACTCAGGAGTCGAACTGGGCTATGTGTACAGTAACTAGTTCAGCCCAGGAATGGAGGCAGGCAGAAAATGGGAGTGCTAAATGTCCAGTACTGGATTAAAGCAGTTCCAGTTTTAAGAAACATCTACTTTGTAGTACAAATAGATAATCTGATTCAAACCCATTTTAACTAACCACTGAATTTATCTCTAAAATCTGTGCAATTAATTTCTTCTCTCTTAGAACAGTTTTTAATGCCTATTCTCTTTATAACATTGCACACATTTCCTTTCAGACTCTCTGCCTCTCTATTCCTTATTTAAACTGAAATATGGACTCAAGCTTTAGATCTCATAGTGTACCTTGTCTAGGTGTCCTAGACAAGCCAGACACTAGGAAAATGAATTCTACTTGAGACTAGAAGAAACTTGTGGACTTCTGACAAGTCTAAATGCCATTGTTTTCAATAGGTAGAGGAAGCCAACAGGCAACTCTTACAAAAAGAAACCCAGCTGCCATGTGCAGAGATGAATTCTGTGTTATGTGTGCGCCTCTCATTTCACCATTGTACTTTGGAAACAGAGTGGGAGGGGAGGAAGTTATTCCAAGCATCTTCTCTGATTTCCTTTATGTCCCTTCTCTGAGAAGTTGCTGTCTGAATTCCTTGGACCTGGAGACATTCCAGAGCAATTAGACAGTGCATTCTCCGAAGCAGGACTGCACATTTTCTGAGCTTTGGTAGCTCATTTTATTCTTTTCTGTTCAACTAACTGGGAGGGCAGGAAGGCTTAGCACTATATCGCAGCATACATCCTTTTTAAGAAGACAAAGCAACATGGATTTCTGTTTGTGCCCAGTTGCCAATGTAGCTAACCCCTTTTTTCTTTTTCAGTTCTAGAGTTTGTAAGTTTTGAAAGTCTGTTATGAAAATAACAGTCAAGTTCAGAACTGTTGAACAATGGAAAGCCTGGGTTTATCCGACTTTCTTTTTACTGACCTTTGTGCTTGATTCAAACCCTGTGATGGGATCAACAAAACACAGGTAAGGATCTGTACACCAAATGTATTCAAGAGTCATGTGCTAGCTGAGAAGTACATTCAAACAGCAATTCATTCAACTTGTTTCGTTTTATTGCCTATTTGTCAATATGTGTGTAAGGCTTCTAAGACACAACCAAAACCAGGCAGTGTCAAACCTAGAAACCTTTATTCTAAAGAGATTTAAAACCAGGGGAGCTCAAGCTGCAGCAGAAGAATGTTGAAACGTTAGCAGTATTGAATCACACAAACTCCAGAGGTCAATTCCTCTCCTTGTGCTTTAAAAGACGGCTTTTTAGATGTTGATAAAACTCCAAGTGTATGGAGTTACTGGCTGTCTACAAAGGCTTCTTTACATCTTAAATATGATTTGATATACCCACCAAAGCTTTTTAAAGCTCTAGAAGCAAGCTATGCAAAAAAGGAGCTCTCCAGATACTAGACTCATACACTGCATTTTTTCAAGTATTGGCACACTGTTTACGACAGGCTTCTGTAAATGCTTTATTCTGATTCAGCAAAATAAACTGGCTTGCTGCAGAAGGCAAGAAGCTGGTAAATGGAATATTGCACAAAGAGTATCAAGGTAGGAATACAGTGTCTAAGTGCATTCTTTGCAATTCGCCTAAGAAAAAATGCATTAAAATTAGCTGAACCTGTGAAAAAAGCTTTAAATAAAATTGTCATCAGTGTCAGAGTAAACAGCACTTGTAACAGAAGTGTAATATTGCTTGTTTTTCTTTCCATGCTTCAGTCTAAACTTTTAGCTATGTGAAGCTCTTCTGAATCATCCATTAATTGAGTGTGTGTACTTAGGGGAAGATGATGCTTTCCAAATCAACTTGATATATTTTGCAGCAAGTTCTTGGAGACGTTGTAACTTAAAATTCTTGTAGCTCTTAATAATTCTGAGCTTTTAAAATCTGATGACGCAAGACAGTAAAGAGCGATATCCTTCAACACTCTCTGATATTACTGTAGTTGTATATCCAGAAAGCAAATTTCTTCATCCTCTTCAGCTTCAGATCTTTCCTTACAGGGAGGAGGATGAAGCACAATCTTGGAGCCCAAGAAAATTCCTTCTTTTGTGGTATCATTTACAGCCTCACTGTTCCCTTCATTTGCTGTCTTCTCTTACATATTTTTTATACTACTGTGTCAAAATATTGGAGTCTCACCAGAGTGAAATAGAGGGGCAGAATCCCTTCCCTCACCCTGCTGCCCACACTGCTTTTGATGCAGCCCAGGACACAACTGGCTTTCTGGACTGCGAGTGCAAATTTCTGGTTCGTGTCCAGCTTTTCACCCACAAGAACCCCCAAGTACTTCTCCACAGGGCTGCTCTCAATCACTTCTCTTCCATCCTGTGCTCATGTCTGGGATTGCCCTCACCCAGGTGCAGCATCTTGCACTTGAACTTGTTGAACTTCAAAAGTTTTGCATGGACCCATTCCTCAAGCCTGTCAAGGCCACACTGGATGCCATTCCTTCCCTCAGTTAAATCAACCACACCTATCAATTCCACATTCCGTGTCATTGATGAAGACATTAAACAGTACTGGTCCCAATATGGACCCCTGGAGGGACACCACTCATCACTGATCTCCACCCAGACCTTGAGCTGTTAACCCTCCATCACACCCATATCTCTCCACTGTCCTGACATGTTAGCCTGGCAAGAAATGCGTTTGCATGCACCAAACACAGGCACTCACAGAAACAGGATAACACAGTGTGTTAATTTCTGCTGTAAATCTGCTTTCTTAGCAAACCAGAGCAACCAAAGGCATTAGAGACTAATGAAAAACACCTAACTCTATCTTATGCCTCTGGCTGAAAGTACCTTCAACCATCAATTAAATGCCAGTCTGACACCTTTTTCTCTAAAGGGACCAGTCCTCTATTCATTTTCTGCAATTAAAGTAAGAACTTTCATGCTAGGTAATTTTCACAGGAATATTTAGCTCTAACAGTTACTTTATCGATAGACAAGAAACAGTTGGTGGAAAAAAGAATCACTATTGTCACTCCCATTGTTGAAGAAGAGAAGTTAGTACATTTCATAGTAAAGTGACTTTTCTAGCATCCTAGAGCTGGCAGGTTCTCCTGAGTCACAGTCTAATGCTTAGATAATTCAGCCTTTTGGCCTCCCCAAGAGGGCTCCACAGTTTCTCTAGATGATTTACCTGACAAAAATATTAGCACTGTACAAATGATCTGCAAACCAGTGCACATATAGTCTGATCACATCATGCTTGTGACAAAAATACTTGTAATATTTATTACTGGGCACAGTGGACGTGGTAAACCTTCAGTCTCTTCACAGATACTGCTACTGCTACTGTTTCTGCAAGTACCTGCAAGACAACCTGTAGTCCTAAGGAAGTGCCCAAAGTTTTCTTCCTCCTTCCACTCAGACAAATTTTCTGAGAAGATAAAAACAACAAACAAAACAAAACCACAAAACCACACACACAGTCTCAAAAATAAAAACAAACACAGCACAAAATACATATGTTCTGACATGCTGTAGCCTTAAATTCATGGGGTGTGTGTTTGCCTTTAATTTTACTTCTTGGTTTTGTCAGTGTAGCATGGCTTTAACCAAACCCTGCAATTATGCTTCCCAGGTATAGTCTGTCTCCAGAAACGTGTGAACTAGAGAGTTAGAAAGATGTGTTAGAAATATATGTGTTCCCTGTCATATTTCCACAAAATGTATGGTTGGGAGCACCGTGGAAAAATGTAGTTTCCCTGAATAACTAAGTGCTACATGACAGCACATTCAACAAATTCAGACCTAGAAATAATGCAAAATTTTTTCCAAAAGGAGAAGAGGGGGATACATAAAAGTGCTCAGAGCAGGTTTGGCCCAGATGTGACAAATGAAGTGGATTACATAACATAGCCAGATCCTACTTTAATCAGTCTGTTGCTATCAGTCGGCTATTATTCAGAGAAAGAGAAGAAGTTCCCATGAGTACCAAAGACAAAAGTTTATTCATATTATTTATGACATTTAGGTTCCTACAGCCATTCAGATGTAAAATAATTCCACCTCTGGGTAAAAGGTTATTTATAAAGGTGGTTTATTTAAACATATCAATTTTTGAAGGTGTTCATATGAAGATTTACTGTTGCTTACTCGATGGGGTGAATAATTCATTCTTTTCAAGGCAAGCATACACTCATTTCAGAGAGGAAATGCCTCCAAAACCACATTTATTGACTTGGGGACCAGCATTCACCAAGCAACATCAGATAAGTAACTCACAGTAGGAAATAAGAGGAGCTTTAAGGAACATGCTGAAATGAGAAAAAAAATTTTGAAAAAAGATTTTGCCCTTCACTGTTCACAACAAAACATATATTCTTTCTTCAACAATAAAAACCCTATTTCACATTTATTAGTGCCAAAACTTAAAAAGACAGTCTGGCTGTAAAAGTAAGCAAATGATGTACCAAGAACAACTGGAAGTAAAAAACTGCATCCTGCCCTTCTTAGTGACTGGAGCTCTTCGGCACAGGGGCCGGTTAAAAGACCTAGCAGTGTACCCTGCCCTTGGAGAAATGTAGCCAACTGGTTTGGGGATACAGCCAGATCCACATAACTACTTGTGGTCTTTGGCTGCAAGCTCTGAAGGACTGCACAATGCTCCATTCTCAATCATGCAAGTGGAGCACTGTGCGGCCCTCTTTTACATCACTCCCTGGGGCACTGGCCTGTGACTGCTCGTGCTAGTTAGACATGGCTGTAGGTGCTGTGAGGTATTCTTTTCAACAGATTTTACAAAAAAAACCTTCAAGATTTGCTGTAGAATGGGGTAGTCTCTGATTTATAGTGAAAATGAAATTCAAAGATTTGTGGACTAAGAGAAATGAAGGAAGAAATTGTGAAGTACCTGTGATAGACAATGGAAGACTGCAGACTAATTTTTCACCAAAGTCAGATGATCCAGAAAATGCACTCCTTAAGAAAGAAAATAAATTGCCCCCTGATGTAAAAGGCACCCTATCAGCATTAGATTCAGATGCACCCTATAAGTGCATTAGATTCAGAATAATACTAAAAGGGTTGAGATAGCGTTAGACACCAGGGATCTATTTTCCGCTGTGCTTGATTCCTTTTCACTCAGCAGAGCTGGGACTTGCTCCTGATGTATACATTCACATGCAGTAGCAAGGACACCGATGAACTTCTGGCTTTTTTCAGTACCACCATTTGCCTTCCAGAATGTAGAGCATACTCTAACAATCCAGTATTTAGATCAAAATACTGGATGTAGATGTTTATTGCCTCACATCTTGAAGAGAGAGGGAGGGTAGGGAATTCTCAGATATGAATCTCCAGATGGAGATTTTCAGATCTTCTCTTTTATCTTCCCAAACACATAAAATAATTGGAACCCCACCCAAAAGCAAGTTCACAGCAAATTACAAAACCAGAATACTTCTTTAAAGCAAAGCAATCTTTCAGCTCTCAGGTTCAGATACCATTCTTCAGTAAAACAGCAGAAGGATCAGCAATGCCAACAAATTGCAACAGACATGTCATAAAAATCTTTTATGCATTTAACAGCCAATACACTGCACATATTCAAAGTAGGTCATTTTATCAGTGCAAAATCCAAGCAATAAAATACAAATTTAATAGAGCTATAACGAACAAAGGGATTTCTGTGGAGGCAGTCAGGACATTGCAGTGACTATCCAACAATTACTGAAGAGTAGTCTGCTAAAGAGTAGTATTTTTCAGTCACACATTAATTGTACACCTCCAAAAGTGTTGCAATAGACTTTGTAACTGTAGCATGGCTGAAACTCAGGAGAGAAGTGGAGAAACTCTAGTCCTGTAAACTTCTAGTACTTAGAATAGTCGCCTATGGTTTTTATGACATTATTCACACACATAATATTGGAAGTTATTAATGTTTGCAAGGTAAAAATTTTAAATTTGCAAGGAAAATATTATAAGCACTTCTGCTCTGGCATCAATTAACTAGTATGAAATGAGAAGACTGTATGAAGTCAACCAGAAACAAGTATTTACACACAATTCTTAAGAACTTTGATACCCAAGAATAAAGTTTTAAAAAGTTCCTGGGGTTTTGATACCCAAGAATAAAGTTCCAAAAAGTAGCTTGATTGGCAGGGCTGAAGATAGACCCTCCCCAGACAAATGAACACAGAGCAAAAGTACTCTTTTTATTCAAGATTAGAAGAACATTGAAAAAAAAATCTTTTTTAAAAGGACACGAAGCATTTTTGATGTTATGCAGATCTACACCATTCATTAATGAGCAGTAATAATACAGGCACTCAGTTCAATCCAAACCACTTGTCTTCACTTGCTGACCATTTCTTTCAAACAAAAAAAATTCCATCTTTCTCTTAAGAATAAATCTTCAGTCATGTTTACACTCTCACTCCCATTTTTATTAGTCATTTTTATTTCACTATCTCTGTGAACAAACCAAGAACAGAGACTCATTGTGGTGCATCTTGCACAAACATAGGCTAACATCAAGTACTGCCCTGATAAGCTGGTATATAAAATAAGAAATGAGCTATGCATGTCAATAGCACAAAAACCCTTATGCACCAATGTAGGGACAGTCATAAGAAGAGGGAAATATTTTACAAAGCAATCAGGAGGGAACACGCCAAGTTAATATTTCAGAACATATGTGAACTGATGTAGTTTCAAAATAGCTGTAATATTTTCCATTGTATTTCTCAAAAAATGTTCTTATTATTGAACCTAGAGCTAGAATACAAATAAGTGGATCAGCTTTCACACACTGCCAGATAACCTCACAATCAGTTCAACTCTTACCCTAAAAGCAGCAAAGGCTGTTCCAATATCAATAGTATTTTCCTGTTTTAATAATCATTATATTTGCTCGTACATGCTTTGATTTTACCTTTCATGAATCTGGTACAATAAGCTCTACATTTATAAGAAAATGAATAGCCAAGGGAAAAGGTTATTTCCTTTGGCTCAGGCCTCGCTCTTGCTGGGCTGGGCAGAACTATTCTTGACCCAGTTTTATAGATTTCACAGTTGGCTGACCCATCCATTGTCAACTGATACGGATGTTAGCTCAACATTGTCCTAGCAACCAAGAAAGCACACAGAGATCTGAAGGAACTCCAGCATTTAAACATATAATTTGAGATCTCCCATTCAGCACAATTTAGGCAAGTGTAGCAGAGAACACTAGCTAGCACCGACTAAGTAACAAGCTGCTTTGTAAAAAGGCCAATAACTCAGCTGGCTAAAGCAGGGTTCACAGCATGCTGCAAATGACTGCCTAATTAATAAACACTCTAAAGAGCATGTGTCCAATCCAGAGATCCTGCACTGTCTCCTCAAAATTGAATGAAGCAGATGCGACTATCCTGAAGTGAGTGCAAATGGAAACAAGGCTCTTCTTCCAGCAACAAACAGTAGGATTTGTGCAGGCTCAGAAAGGTTGACAGTGTCCAAGAACAGCCATGGCAACACTGATACCTCCCAAGAATCCAGTTTCAATGTGCTGTTAATTACTTGTCCTTCCCTTTCTTGCGTTTTAACTGTAAGTAACAACAGGAGTCAATGATGTCACACTTTGTAAAGTGCATCAAGTCCAGGGTCAAAGGGAAGCACTGTAAATCATTTTAGATTTAAAAGGAAATATGTGGTAATGTGGTAAGTTAAGTTCACCAATTACAGTAGAATCTCCACTCACTCGCACTCCTCCAAATCGGCTTGGAATTACCATGTTAATTTAAACTTGAAAATCAGGGTAAGAGCAAGGAAATGGAAACTTCAACTTATTTAAAAATGTTTGTCAAGTTAAAAAGTATTTTTCTGAATACTGAGATTTAAGAAATAATAGCTTGCACTGGGAAAACAGTCTTGTCTTTATTACTGTGTCAATACTTTATAGGTGTTACTCCTGTAATTCTTACAACAAGCTTCTTAATTATATTGTACTACCTGAGTTACTTCTATTAGTCACCTTTCATTAATTCTTTGAGAGATTAAAAATAATTTTTTGTCTTTTTTCCTGTTTTGCATATTCTGGAATATCATCTTGCTTAGCAGTTTAGATAGGAACAAAAAGGTCAGTTTGCAGTTCATCTATATTTTAGCAATCAGCTTGGCATTCTACTGACAAATTACAGCTTTCCCATAACTAAGGTATGTGTGACACTATATTCAGATTAGTGCTCTTAAAGATTTGGGGCAAAGCTCACATGTAGAAATCCTTATCAAATGGACTTTTACTGAAAAGTTGCATTTACCCTTAACAATGTATTCCTGTTATTCTCTATGTTTACAATGAGAAATTCCAAACCTGCCATATGAAGTTTAACTACATAAAGTAATGTAGCTTCTCTATGACCCACGTCATAGAGAAATGGATTTTAAAAGTTATTCACAGCGCTTACTGTTTCTTATCACAAACTCTTGTAGTGCACCCCTTCAACCAGCCAATTTCTCTATTTGTCTAACTGGCATCAGGCACCAGTCAAGATGCTACTGTGTCATATATTACTACAGGAGAGAGCAAATAGATCGTTATTATTCCCATTCTTCCTATGGAATGAGAATAGTGATGCATTTAGGTCATCTATCTACTTATACCAATGAGATTATGAATTTAAATCCATAACAAGAAAATTCTGCTATTATATAGAGCTTCTGAGGCACAAAAATCACAGAATATGCTGAGTTGGAAGGGATCCACAAAGAACATCGAGTCCAACTCCCTGTCCTGCACAGGACACCCCAAAAGTCACACCATGTGCCTGAGAGCATTGTCCAAAAGCTTCTTGAACTCTGTCAGGCTTGGTGCTGTGACCACTTCTCTGGGGAGCCTGTTACAGTGCCCAACCACCCTCTGGGTGAAGAACCTTTTCCTAATATTTAAATCTCCTCTGACACAATTTCAGGCCATTCCCTTGGGCCCTCTCACTGGTCAACACAGAGAAGAGATCAGTGTCTGTCTGGCCTTCTGCTTCTCCTAATATGGAAGTCGTAGGGTCCAATGAATTCTCCCCTCAGCCTCCTCTTCTCCAGGCTGAACACACGAAGTGACATCGACTTTGGAGTCATGCTTTGACCTGATGGATCTGTCTATTCCTATCAATACTATTCAGAGTCAGAATTTGCCACAAAAACAGTAGTTTTCAGAAAACAATTTTTATTTTGTGACTGATAAACTGGATCCATTTACTCCACATCTGTTGAGCCAAATGTTCTGGAAAGGATATAACTTTTTATCTGATGGGATTGTTTGTTAATGGGTGATGGTGTGCTTGACTAGTACACAATATATGAAAATAAATGTTGTCCTTGTATTCAGAAGGTAGGAATCAAAACAGACAAATCTAGAAAGATAGCATTCATTGGGAAATCTAGAGATTATTTGCTTAAAATATTTCATTCCTGCAGAAACATTTCATCATGGATGATGGATACTACAGTGCAATGGATGATACTATTTTAGTTGAATATACTATAAAATCTGATGTGGTAGAGAATCATTCCCTAACTTGAAATCCTGTTCTGACAATATTTAAACTAGGTTTAAATTTAAAGTTTTCTAGACTATAAAGCTTTGCATAGTGCTCTCTAAGGTTAATAACTTTCTGGTACTCCATACAATTAAGTGGACACCTACTCCTTAAGTCCCTGTATGACAACAGATTCTAAAGTATGTATTCTGCCATCATATATTCCTAATACATCTACTTTTAATAAGGTCTTTGAAGACTTGTAAAATCAATATTTAAATAGTATTTTTCTCAAATAAATTTGGGATTTTGTTGGATTTCCTCTGGCAGTACAGACTGCTGTGTCAGACTTTTCACAACTCTGGAGGAAGAGACTTTTCTCAATTATTAAATAAGGAATTGAGATTTACTATGGAACATTTTAAACTGAGCATTCACTAAACCACATTAAAGAAAGAAGATTGGGAAAGTATATATGCTTTAATGTCTTCAACATTCTCTGTAGTTTGTCATCAACTGACTACTTCTCCTAACTGATCAATATTATTTAATAATTTTGTGAAGTCATTCAAAAGAGAATTAGAAGATATTGACCCAAGCTAAGGTTACAAATATTGCAATAACTTCTTAGTTAAAACTTTTGAAATGTCATCTCAGAATACAAAGAAAACTCCTGGTTGAAATGCTCTGCATTTGTGTTATTCCTCAAATTCTGTTACTCTTTCAGACTTGATTAGATAAGCAACATTCAGGTCTGTATGTATTCTTCTCCCAAGAACATAAGGAGTACATAAAAGGAGTAGAAAAAGACCACAAATAATTAATAGGAATATTCAGTGCTTCCACTGGCGTGAGGATGTCTTACAGCAATTTTCTGCGCAAGATTTTTCTCCCTTTTTGAAAAGAGAAATTGTGTGTCTGTTATCAGAAATAAATCCTTTTGGGTTTCCACACCTGCTGAAAATAATAGAGAGAGAAGAAACACCAAGAGTGATGTCACCAGTTGTGATATTAATGAATAGCCAGAAGTACCACACTAACAAGCAATGCAGAACCAGTTAGACCTCTAATGTCAACAGCAACATTATCCCATGCTGAATGTGGTTAGAGGGACAGCTTGGAATCAGAGTCAGCAAATTCTTACTGTATTATTGTTAGATTTAGATGTCGCACCATTTCTTAGAACAATTTTCAACCCTGTATTCAATAATTCCTAATTAAAAACAACTGCAGTTCTCCACAGGTTTTGGAGGAAGAGTGCATGTGGGATGCCAAATACATACAAGTACACAAGTTTGAAGAAAGTAAAAGTGAACAGTTTGACAATAACCATAAAAAACAACAAAGTTAGAACTAGCACAAAAAGAGAAGAGAATCATGTAAGAGTGCTTCAGCTTTTCTCTTTACCAGCCAAAGAGTACCAGGACCACCATAGCCTGCAGGTCAGACAGGAATAGTTTCATGTCAGAAATATGAACAAAAACTATGCTATTGTTTCTTTAATTCTTCCAGATATTGCAGGTTACTGTATCTTGGATTTCTTTGTCTACTTTTCTCTAACACAAGAGGTGACTCCTGGATCTCCCCACTGACTTCCAGGGAGTACATTTTCTTTATCTGGCCTTTTTCTCTCTGTTTTATCATCTACCAGCCTTTTGGTAAGAGCAATCTAAGATGTTCATGTATTCATTGTTCTTTGATAACAGAGGGACCAGATGGCACAATGATGCAAGAACAAAAAATACACTTGTGATACAGGTCTAAGACAGCCATATTTCCAAAATGTAGCACTATACAAAAATTACTAGAAGACAGCTACTCTGACCATGCTTTGAAAACACAGGTGATGTATTATATTAAAAATGTATATTCTGTCATCTTCAACTGTAGCAATTTGAATGCAGAAGTCATAGCTTAAGACAGAAGTAAATACAGTGGCGGCTGTTTATCAAGCTATATAAGATGCATCAGTCACTGCTCCATCAATGATAGTTAAAAGCATTAAATTCTGTAGTTTGTAGATATTTTGTTAAAGAAACATTTCTTCTAATATCAACAGTCTTTTCTATTACTGCATCTTTTATAAGCTGAGACCCTTGCTTATTTTGTGCACACCACATGATATTCAACTTGAAAAAGGTTTGTGGCAGAAGAATGGGAAAAGCTGAAAATACCACAAGAGATTTTATGCGAGATTGCTTAGCGAATGCACATTTTTTAAACAGCTAAAAAACCCTGTTCAGAAGAATGTAAGAATGGAATTTTGGTTGGAATAGCCATGGGAAAGGGAACTGGCGTGATAAAATAAGGGGTTTACTAGGAATGCTCAGATTTTAGACTAGTAGTTGTCTTCCAATTTCTTCCATTGGTGATGGCACTCAAATCACAGCACACAACATAAGAGATCAATGAGAAAGGAAATCTGATTTCCCATGTTCTGTGGAATTGAGAATTCATTTTCAAGTAAAGGACTTGAAGAAAAAATTAAAGTAATCTAATCCAGTTAAAGAATAAGGTTTTAATTAGGAAAATGGCATTACTTTTTTTCCTTAATTATATCCCTCTGTTCCATCATAAGAGTTCAGAGGAGGTTATTATTTTCCATCACTAAATCAAGTCCATCATAGAGTCGTGCAAAGGATTATTTTTTCCCCAGTAAGTGGCAAGATTTTTCACTTTCCAAATACGCTGCAAGGATCCTATGAAGTTCAGAGACTTTCACTAATAGTTTATTTCCTTGTAGATCAAAAAAACCCCGAATCTATGTAAATATTTACTATGTAAATCCAGAATCCCATATTTAAAATGTTTGTCCTTTCATGCCTACAGGAGGATGTTTTAGATAATATTTTGGACTGAAGTATAGGAGCTTTTGTTACTTCTAGCTCACCAGGCTGTAGGAATCACAGAACTGTTGCTACCATTTCCATGCTGAAAAATTCCTTAAAGTTTTTGCTTCAAGTAAGCTTGGCATGTGAAAAATTATTCTCACCTACCTAAATTCCCAGGTATATCAGTAAAAGACACGTAATACTATTTTGCAAGCTATAAGCTCACATTTAATTTCTTTAATATCCAGGAAATAAGGACATAGAGTTTATAATGTGATCTAAGTTATAAAAGTTATAAATCATGAAATTTAGTTGCTTATGGTCAGGACAAAAAGATACATAAACAGTGGTCAGAGTCAAATGCGGCACATTAGCCACAATTTGAAACCTTCTGACACAAAGCATTTTCTCCCGCACATATTAGCCCCCTGGAAAAAGAAGAATGCGTACTGTAAAAATTAAAGGTGACACCACACAGTAAACATGTATTATTAAATTCTACATATTAAAGGATTCATTAGAAAAAGTAAATTATTTGTTTTTTCAAGGAGAAAGGATAGTTGTTATACTTCTCTACAGTTAACTTCCTGATTGAAGGTCAAGAACATAACATAATTTACAGCTGGCGTCAACAACACTTCTTTCCTCCTAGTCATAAAAATTCTGTATCCTCCCAACACAGGTACATATGACAGTCAGTAACAGACAAGTTAGTAACAGGGCAGCCAAATGTCATACTTTTGTCATATTTCAATTATTGGTGCATTTTAATGTTTGAGATGCAAGAACCACAGCTAAATAAGCCATTGATTCCTGAAAAATGAACAGCCAAGCAGGCATCTGAAGCCCAAAAATCAACTCCTATTTCTGCTCCAAACCAATGGGGAAAGCCATTGGGATAAAAAACATTAAATTAAAATTAAAAATTTCTTGGTTCCTGTTGTTGTACATGGCAATTTCAATCACAGGACTACTTCAGGTAAACATAGCTCAGTAAGCTTTCTGGTACATGCTTTCCAGCTAAGAACTCTTTTATGTTTTTACAGTGATTAAAATTCTTGTGGCTCAGAGTAGTTGATATCATGCATCCAAACTATTTCACCTCATTTTCCTAATTTCCTCATTCAGATTTTCATTTTTTCACTAGGTTGCTTAAAGTTTCATTTTATTGAAGCACATATTTATGTGAATATTTAACACGAAACACATGTTCACTGTTCAGGCCTCTGAGAACTCTGAAATCAACTAAGAATTTTAAATGCAGTCCATTCACTTCACTATGAAGTCTTCATGTCAAAGGATTCATACCAAAATGAAAGATTTTTATGAATAGATATTTTCTTTAACTTCTGGTGTTAGTACAGATTATATTATCACATCTCACACTCCAGCACAGTCTTTGTTTTCCCTTTCTTATATTCAGTACATAAATTTCCTAGAAATTCATTCATCAACAGGCCTGACATGAGAAACTGAAAGAATTTATTGAATTTCTTCCACAACTGGTTAATAGCACAAAACAAAAAACATGTTATTCTATTGAATCGAAATACCATGTTATTCCCAGCTGTGCGAGAGCAACTACCACTTAAAAAAAAAAAAATCATCAGAACTTTTAAATGAATAAATTTTCAACGATTTCAGGAACACTTGATCCATATAAATGTCTTGGAAATAAATGCTTTCAAAGGCACTGTTCAAGCAGTAGGCAAAGGGTTTCCATTTATAAAATGGTTCCTATTTAAGCAAAGGAAGGGAGTGCCCAGCCTCACTAACATGCCGGGGGCTGTCATTACGCTGCCACTAAGACTTACTCTGAACTCATAAACAGAGCCATTTCAGTTTAAATGAAAAGGGAAAAAGTCACAGAAACAATAAAGAACGTCTAACAGCATGAGACATTTTGCAAAATGGTTGATTGCACTAGCTTTTGGAATCACAAACAATAGTGTTGTTCAACAGAAGCAAAACTCCCAGCTGTAGAGACTACAGCTCAGACAATTTATGCATTAGCCAGACGTAGCCTTTTGATATCCAAGAAGACTTTTTTTCTTTTTAATTAATAAAAAAGCACAATATTGAGACGATCATGGGAAATCCTACACATCTCTCCACTTTCTAAGCTCAAATACAAAAACTACCAGAAGGCACTAAATATTACACAAAGTTTTGAATATTTGCTCCAGCATGGTTTTGGCAAGATTTTAGATTTCGTCTAGCAAATTACTGCATCTAAAATTCCTTCGGTAGTTAATGGGTCCCAAGGACTTCCAGGAGTGAGCACAGGTGTATTTGGCAATGGCACTTGCTTCTTCAACAAGAGAACACCCACCTTCTGATCAACAAACATGAACAGATTGAAGAAAGCAGCATGGCAATGACAAAGGCACCAATGATTGATTGCACTGCCTGGTACTCCTCCATCTATATAACCCTGTAAAAGTACCATTAAGAAGGGCATACCAATACATGTTACAGCTTTTTCAAACATCATGTGATGTACCAGTGAACAATTATTTTCCTTTTTAGCTTTGTTTCTAGATTTCTGTAGTGACCTCTCATTGAATATATTGCTTTCTAAAGCTTCCAGTTTCTCTTACCTAATTCCCCTTCTTTATGCGATTTTATTGGAACTGTAGCTTCTCCCTGAAAATTTCCAACACTCTTGGTGCTTTTACAGAGCAGATTGGAATAAAACAGCCGTATTCTCAGGGATTGATACTGAGAATGAATGGAACAATTACAACAAATTAAAACTTACTGAACACAATTCTTAAGATGTAACTTTCACAAGAACATTTTAAACCTTTTCTGATACTTGAATAGCACTCAGTACAGTCATTGGACAGAGTATAATGTGCCTTCAGGGTTTTCCTTGCAATTTAGAAACTGACCTCCAATCAAAGATTTTTGTAGTTACCAAGGTAAGTATCTTGAATGAATCAATGTAAATAAATCAATAAATAAATAGAATTCTTATTTAATAATTTATTTATTTTTTTTATTCAGGAGAAAGAGCATCATTTGAAGCAGCAACATCTGTAAGGCTGTTTTTCCACAAGATAAACATCAGTTTCAGGTCCTGCAGTGAAACAGGGAAAAAGTCACTGACACTTGGCACAATAAAGGTAGAAATAACTGCACCAACAGGCTTGAAATGTCCTTCCTTACAGAGAAGCCAAATTCAGATTTCCTCTAAGCAGCAGTAAATCCATTAACAGTAACAGCATATTCAATTAAAATTGCATTTGTCATAGATCTGAATGTGGCATTATAAACCCACTTTAGCAGCAACAACATTGTCTATTCCAACTCTATAGTATGGCAGGGATGAGTGCAAGAAGGTAACCTCAGCCTCAGTAAAAGGGAACTTTGTTGACTGCTAAAAGCTGAAGCCAGAGCCAAATTATAAACCAATTTGCTTTATGCACATCAAGGAAGACAAATACCACTCTTTGGCATGAATGTCTGCTTTGAAGTGTAAGAAAGCCCCTTCTCTTTTCCAGGAGATGTGTAATTTTAAGATCAGATGACAAAAACTGGGAGGACTCATAACAAAATAGTCAACCAACCAGAACATGACACATGATGCAGTTGGGAGTTATGTCCCTATCATAATGAAATACATCATTTTCCTGCCCACTGCTGCGCAGATTCCAACACTCCAACGGGAACAACAATGAGTTTTAGGTATACTTTACTTCCATGCCACATGATCAAGCCAGAAAGTTCAGGATTCCACACCAGATTGCAGACTTGTGCAGCATTGCACTGCTGACTACCAAGTGCGTTGGGAGCCCACATTTGTCCATTTATGTGCAAGACTGAAAATGTCCGTCCTCCTGGACATACAGACACTGGACACTTCAATGCAGGAGTCTTCTGTGTTACCAGTTTATCTTCAGCCATTTTTGACATAGAACTTAGCTCCACAGATCACTTTTTCGTGATAATATCAATAAGCTGCTTTTACAAGTCAGGTCAGTGTTTTTAGGAATGTTCTTTGGGCAAATGTTCTCTGGGCAAATGTTTTTAATTATACAGGCACAACCATATCAACTTTAGCAAGGTTGAACAAATATAAACAGGAACAAACGCTGGACACATGCTTTCAAATCAACAGCTAGCTGCTCCTAGATGAAAGGCTCTGGATAGATTTTAATGAACTTAGTTCCCTTGCTAATTCATTGAGAACTAAAACATAACACAATCTCTGGAAAATATATCACAGAGGTATTCAACAAGCACAATTATATGAAAGAATCAAATAACATGAATTCGTAAAAGCCCAGAGGCAAAAAATAAAGAAACAATTGATGAGGCTAAATCAAACAAATTGACTGATTCTGTCTTAGAAAACACAAAACCATCAACTGAAAGCTTGAAACTAATGCTTCTAAGTCACTAATGATCCTTTGTAGTTTAATGTAAATCACAGAAACAAATAACATTCTTAAATTCCATTGCTTGAAAGTCAATTATGCATACTCATACAAGATAAGAATATGCTATTAAGATATGCTCTCTCATTTAGGAAATAGAAGAAGAGGTTCTAATTGCTGAATAAAGAAGCTTACTGTGAAGTGGAGAAATATTTGTCTGGTTTGATCAAAATATTCAATCCTGCTTTTTATGTCCATGACTGTAGGTTTTCATGTTTTGATTTTAATAATATTTGTCCCTTCCGAATGCTCCTTGCCCATGAGAAAGCTTCTTTTATTTAGCTGCATTGGCTTTCAGTGTCATTCATTTCTGTAGACTTGACCAGAAAAAATTTCAATTTCAGCCTTGCAGCCATCACCCCAAGACAGCCTCCTAAATATTTGCTCATTTGGACTTGATTCTTTAGGGCTTAAATATTCAAACTCCTAAATTTTTGCTCATTTGGACTAGATTCTTTAGGACCTCTGTACAATTGAAAAACAAAATACAGATTCACTCTACACCCTTGCAGATAATCTGCTAGGGAAGAGCGTTCCTGTGGGTTTACCTACGGAGTCTGAAGGGTATTAAGAGCTTTTTTAAAAAAGCAGAGGAATGCAGATAACAGTGGAAAATAAACAAAAATTTTAAGAATGCCGGTAAGAGAGTGTTACTGTAGTATCAGACAAAACTAGAGAGTGGAATTTAATGACCAGTGAGAAATTGAATTTAAGTGTTCATCTTTCAAACCTGGAAGAATCTGTAGAGCCAATGATAAATATCCAAAGAATGGTCACGGGCATTGAAGAAACACATTTATTAGATCACTGGTAGCTTTTTTAGATTTATCCAGGAAATCATCTGCCATATGAAGACTAGGTATGTGTCATTTACAGTTCAGCTTTTCAGAAAAGTTCAAAAGATCATTTAAAGTTGAGAGGTCATGAAATGAGAGAACTGAGGGAAATGACTGTCTCAGGAAGCAGACAAATGCTAGAAATGGCACTCACAGCAACACAGAGGAGCCACCAGAAACCAGACAAGTCCTGAAAACAAGGCAGCTTGAAGAGATTAGGAAGGAAGCTTTGATTAGAGTTGCAGAGCACTCTATTTCATTTCATCTTTTACTAATCTAGTAATCATCTTGGAAAATGACACAAGACACTATTCTGGTCTCTTTCTTAGTGTCATCCTCTTCCTCCCTACGTGATAAAATCAAATCTGTGGGATTATGGTACAGCAGATGAAGGAGAGAGGGAATTCTGTCCAGTTTGTATTTGAACACAACAGCACTCCAAAGAGGGTGTAAAGGGTATACCATGCCATGTTGTCAGTTGGTAGTGCTTATTCTGCCCAGAAGGACAAAGTACAGCTGAGAAATCAAAGGAAAATAGGCATTTCACTGCAGGAAGTGCTCCCCTTGCTGTGTGACATGGAGGAATGCTTCCCATCACACTCTCTCCCTATGTACTGCTGGAGCTGCATTTGGCTCCCACAGATGGAGCTACCACAACATTCAGGTAACAGCTAATGTTGGCACTCAATAATCTATCAGAAAACAAGAAAGTGCTCTCTGTCTCAGGGTCTTGCTATCTTTCCGAAGATTTTTCTTGTCTTACAATATCATGTTTTACTTTAAATTCCCCATTCAACTTAAAAAAGTACTAATATAGGAGTTCAAACACCAGGGAGAAGGTGGGTAAAATATTAGTCCCAGGAAGAACATGAAGGCCCTTTGGGTGGTAACCTGCATTTAGATTGGCTCACAGTGCTTATGGCCCCACACTCTCACTCTAACTAACCAACCATTTTTCTTTCCCAGAAGAAGGACTTCTTTATTTTACTATATACTTTGACAAGAAGTTTACCTGTTATACCTGTGTTATACTTTGACAAGAGTTTTAGCCTCTACCATATAAGCAGATCTATTTGACAGTAACACATAACCAAAATATTTTCTAAGCATAGCAGCAAACTACTGTGCAAAATTCCCCATCAAATCTGCATATCATAAATTATATTTGGTTCTGTAGTATCAGTTATTAGTGTCAAAATGTTCATGAAAGGTTACCAAGAAAATATAATTTCTGGCTATTAATGTTTCAACAAGAAATTTTCTGGGCTAAAGAAACAAAACAGAATCTGAGAAGGAATCTGTTCTCTCCTCTTTTGAAATCTGACTACCAAATATGTTAGGAGTAAAGTAAATAATTCTGTTTGTCTGCAGAAGCAGGCACCCACACTGTACAATCCTATTCAGAATTATCAAACTATAATCTGAAAACAAGATAATGCAAAAGAAGCCCCCGGCAAACCTAACTGGTTGTATAGGAAGGCTGTTTCAGAACCTCAGTGTTTCTGTGGCTGGAAGACCTTTCCAAATTTTTTGCATTCTTTTGTTCGTGACCAGTCCAGATGTTTTTCTTGTGCCAAGTTATTCTCCAGGTTAAAGAGTTGAAACAACATATCTTTATTTACTTTCAAAGTAGCTTGCTGGTCTCCCTAGCTATAAAGGGACATGCAAGGGACAGATCCAGAACTGCATTTGAAATGAAGTCAGCTGTCTTGTCTCTGTTACAACATAAAAAGTAGCATTCCAGTCCTTCCAGATCTACCTGAACTGACCTCTGCAAGAGAAAAGCAGAATAAGAGTAAGCAAACAACAAATTTCTTCATTAGCAAAAACCACACGTGTTTTCACTCCAGAAAGAGAACAAAAGTCTAACGTTACATCTGAACAAGATAAATTTGAATGAAAAACAGGTTTCCAAAATTATTGATTTGAAAAGCATGAATTCCAGGGTCTTGTTCACAAGGTCAAGTTTGGAGTTCTTGACCAACCTCCTAAGAAAGAACTCATCACCATTGTTTTTATAGGCTCTACTCTCAAAAAAGATGTGCCCGGAAGAAAAATAGCACTTCTAGGAATATTTTTTTTAATTTTCAGACCAGGGTAAAGGCAGTATTTTCAGGACATAGGGAGAATAAAGTCTTCAAAAACTAGGAAGAAAAAAGTAGACTAAAAAATGAGGTTTTTTCCATTGCACAGGCATAAATCATGGTATCCTGATGGATCATTAGAGTATAGAGAAAATCATGCTGATATTTTCAAGGCTAAACTTAGGGCTTGGGGACTATAACTGGCTCCAGGGAGGGATTTTTTTCCTTTTTTTTTAACTGTCATTTTCCCTTTTGTTTCGTCCAATGCAGTGAAGTTCCATGACTTTGAGCAGAGTTAGATACTCTGAGTTCAACTCTGAATCTGTCATCTACGGTACGGAAGATTCCTTCTTATTTTTATCATCTTAGTCGGCATGAAAGAAGCATTTTCAGCTATCTTATCAGCTAGCATTGCAAGACTCAGTTCTCACTCCCATCTTAGGATGTATTATTAATGATAGAAGAGAACAGCAGGCAACAGAATTTTACACAATTGATGGTGCTCAGTACCATGCCAAGACATTATTAATGTAGCTTTTCATGAAAACAAAAACAGTTTTGAAATACAGCCTGTAGCTGTATGGTTTAATATTTCAGGATAGGAAACTTTTGTTGTGGACATTTTGTTTCAGAACAAAAAAGCAAGATGGCTCTAGGTCAGCATTGCCTATGTCTATGTGTGTTTCTACATCCTGTTTTGTCTCCACAAATCACTGGGAATTCTCAATACATCCTTGGTGCTTTCTATCCCCAATCCAAAATCCTGAAGGAAACTTGGTAACAGAATCACTTCTTTTTGTTGTGAAGTTCAGTATGAGTCCCACATCACAGTCCCGCAAAAACTGTTCTGGAATCAGAATAGGAATGGAATCTAACTTGGTTCCCATTCAAGACTTGGTTTAAATGCCAATCGTTGCCAAAAAAAAAAAAAACAATAAAAAACAATAAAAAAACTTCACTGTTTTAGCTTATTTTCATTATCGGAGTTGTTTTGCTTGCTGTTCACATTATTATTGTGGAGAATAAGAAGAAAGGAGTTGATCCACCCAGCCTACAATGCTAGTGCTCCCACACTGAGTCTATGGATACTGGGATACTGAAATTCTCACCAAGCAAACGTGGTTTGAAGAGAACCTGAAACTTCAGCTGGGAGTAAGATAATGCAAAGTGTCAGCACTCGGGTATCAGCAGTGCCCTTCTGCTTGCAAAACACCCAGCACTGGAGCTGTGGCTTCCCTAAAGGAATTTTCTCTCAGCAGTTTCCTGAAAGCCAGAGAAAGATGAACTTCATTTCCACCAGTGAACTGTAACGGGAGAGCTCTGATGATACATTACGCATAAGAAATGAGTCATGCTGCGGTTTCCTGCTTCAGTTTATTGAGTGCAAAGTTGTTTGGCCTTTTTCTCCAGCTATGACCCTTCTCCTGCTCAGAAGTCCTTGAAGAAAGCTCTTTCCTTTCCCAATCTCCATAGTTACAGTAAGGCTCAAGGATACAAGTTTATTATGCAGACTCTTACTTTTGGCCCAGATGCAAAATCTTACACCCACATCTTGTAAAATCTTGTCAAGTCACAGTGGCCAACAACAACCTGAAATGCAGATGAGAGCAACAACTACACAGCTAGCTTATAATTGCACTACTGTTTTAAAAAGCATCATTATTAAGGATCTTTATTGTAAATTCCAAATAATTCTACAGGCTATCTTGCTGATGTCAAACTCCTCCAGAAACAGCAGCATGATAATTTTGAACAAACCAAGAGCTCCCTGCTGATTGAACACAACAGGGTCAGAAGTTCAGAGCACTCTCAGTGTAATCTACTGGTCGAATGGAAATTTGTGCAATACCTGATAATTCTTATATCTAGTAAGATAATGCATTCTCATATATGCATCTTCACATGGGAAGTTAATGACTTATAACCACAGTCAAAATATTTTCCTAATAGCTTAAATATCAGCAAGATGTGGGAAAGGAAAGCTGATCATGAAGTGCAAGTGCCTAAAGAGAAAGTAAAAAGTCATGGTTCCAAACAGTCTAAATAAGATATTAGCCAGAAGACGGTGTAACAGATTATCAGGGGTACACAACCATGGATCTGCTTGGAAGGCAGTCGGGCTACTCCAGTTTATGTCTAGCTGAGATCTGGTCCTTGAAATCAAGAATGTGCTTGGCTACAATACCTTTTGGAATATGAATGTGACACATTTTACCAAATATTGTCATTTTTCTATATGCATACACACGCAAACGCCCACTGTCAACCTGCAGATTACCTTCAGTAACTGAATTTTTCATATGAATTACTAAAAATGTTATTCTTTTGACCAAACTTCTCCCACTTCTCCCTCATTGATCCTTTTGTCCTCATATCATCTTTACATATATTTTCTCTTTTTCTAATGTTTTAGAAAGATCGTCCACACCCTTTCTTATTAACTTCTTTCAAAGTAATTTCAGTTTCTCTTGGAGCAGCAGTGGCTGGCAATTCCTTCTTCTTAGTATTCATGTGGTTTTCTCTAGTGAAAGTCTTATCTTCAAACTCTTTAATATATCTGGAAAGCTCCTTGAAACACATTCTTCATGAAAGGGATTTGCATTTTGGCAATTCTTATGCAGTTTTCTTTTTGTTTGAGGCAGAACAAATTCATCTGAAGGATGGTTTTGCCATCACAAGAATTATTGTGGTGCCAAGCAGTAGGCATTCTGAATTCTTCTCCGATGCACCTACTACTCCTAGACTCAGCTCTTTTAAAGCCAAATCCTCTATGTCTACAGCAGGGAGGCCAAGTGTGTAAGCATAACTCTGCAGATGTGTGCAAGCATTTATCCACCATTACCTGTGGGACCCAGATTCACCAGGTCTTGTGGCTGGCTCTTAGCTTTCATTCCCTGGATTTCCTAGTAACAAGGATATAAATTACAACCAATTAGGATGATAGTTATTGCTTAGGAAAAGGCTACTGAAAGAAAGAAAACTCTTACTTCAAAAATGTTGGGAAACATTTGAAGAGGACATTCATTGATGGGAATAGTTAATTTTTATGAAGTCTCTGCAGTCTGGTTTCTAAGTGCAATCTTAAGTGGTGCTGAAAGCACTGCAGTAAGAGATAAAGTATATGATGCACTAGAGTCTCATGGCACCCCATGCATGTTTCCCAGTCTTCACATAAGAACAACTTTTAAGACTAGATCAACACTGGGTAACATCGGGATAAATACCTTCTCTGTCAGCTATATATCAGTGCAGACCCCAGTCTTTGCTACTTCCTTTTTAACACTGAAAAGTCACATTTTAAACCCCAAAGCCATATCCTCAGTGCTGATAAGTGACTATCACTGGCCTTAGTTACTCAAATACAGGTGGAAACCCTTGAAGAACTTTCTCCAGTCATTGGTAATCTAATTCAAATTATTAATGTAAAAAATTTTATACACCTTTTAAATTACTGCTAGATTCTTCTATTAGCTTGAAAAGTCACTGTTTTATTTTTTGTGTTGTGTTTTACTTCTAACACAGGTTGTCACATCTCCCATGGATTTCTGAGAAAAATAAAATGTGAGCAAGTTAGAAAACAATGTTTCTTTGAAATAGCTTGTAGGGCAGGTATTCAATTCTACTTTAATAACCGTTTTTGCTAGACATATTTTACTATAATTGGTAAGGAGATAAGGAAAACAATATCAGCTTTTTCTGTAGCAACTCCTGCTGTGATACCACATCTCTTTTAATGGTATAGGCTGTAAACCTGTGCCTATTGCAATGTCTCTAAGCCCTCCTCTGGTTATGCCTGTGTACAAATTGTCAACCAGGGAAAATGTTACCGGGATCTCTACAAGTAGATAGCACAGACTGGCAGAGCACTTCTAAAGGCATTATTTTCCTGGGTTGTTCCTGCACTTGTCTGCAGGTGTCTGGACCCAGAGCTGGAATTATTTGTTTCAATGCCCCTTGAAATAACTTCCCAGGCAATTACTCCACCTTTGGAAGATTGTATCTGCTACAGAGGTGTGGGAGCCTGCAGAAAGCCCTCCATATTCATATGTTATTTTCTCCTGCACATGCCTTATAAAATGGGTGAGTTCCAGCCAGAGCTAAAATCATACCTGGTCTCCAATCCACTGATCCTTGTGGGTAAACTGCAGCAAACTTTCAGTTCCATCAAACCCTGCTCAGAAGCGGATTTGCTTCATCTAAGCACGGTAAAACCCAACATGCATCCCTGGGTGTGGACATTTCTCCCCAGTTACATGCACGTTACAGCACAGGCACAGCTCTGCATCACATCACACAGCAGAGCTTCCATGAAGGGCTGTAAGTTCCCACCTGAATCTCACACTCAGCAGAGGAACTGGAGAGAACCTGCAGTGGTGTCCTGGCAAAAAGCTCCAGCCCTGCACCAGGATGGGGAGTCCGAATTTCCAAGCCTTGTTATCCCCCCTTATCAGCACTGTGCAAGGGCTAAAATTCGGATAACAGCTCTTACTACTTGTGCCTTACAGACAGCTACTGCACAAAGGGGCAAGAATGAAGAAAACACTGGACAAGTTTTAAAATAACTCCTATGTCAGAATATATTACAAAGTCTCCCATGCCCTTTGAGGAATAAATGGTATAGAAATTAATGAAGCTTATACTAAGGACAGAAGTGAAACAACTTTTTTAAATGAGGTGAAATTGGTTTTATCTTCCTGAAGTTTCATTAAAGTAACAAGGGCAAAAGCTGCGAGTTTTCTGAACCAAGCAGTAGAAAATTTCTTTCACCACTGTTGCTTTCTTGTCTGTAGTATCCAAACTTTTAATACTGAAAAAGTGGCCTGTACATTTCAAATTAAAGTAGTCCCTTCAAATATTTGCATATACCTTGGTTTCCATTAGCAAACTATTTTTGAGTCTCAAGGGATTTACGTTCATTATTAATTCTGATTTTGAGTCAAAGTTGAACATAGCTCTCTTTTATTCCATTTATTAATCACCTCTGAAAGAGTCAATGTCTGGTTAATTAAAAATAGGCCTCTAAACTTGTAGGAATTTTTTTGATAAATACTGTTATAACCGCTTTCAGATTTCATCTACACATATTCATATTGCAAAAGTCCCTCACAGCTGAATTGACCAAACTGAGCTTCTTTTCATTCGGTGACCCTGATGTTGTAAGGGATATAATCTGTCAGATTATTTTTCTCTTTATTTCTCCTAGGCTAATATGTTGTAAAAGACATTGCAGCACAATGCATCCAAGCCCCAGAACCTAATCTCCTAAAATCGAATACTATTTTGGGGGTTGCATGGAAAATCCAAACATTCATTTTTATGAATGCAACAGAAAAAAAGGAGAAGGTCAAAGTTGATTGATGGATTTCTCCTCCATTGACATCACTCTCGAAGAGACCTCAATATGGCCTTGGGTTGCCTTTAAAAAGACTGCGATCTTTATTTGGAAGAAGTGCCATTTTAAAAAGTTTGTGGCAAACCAGTTAAGGTAAGCTACATAATGATGCCAGGTATTTCTTTCCTAAATATCAAATGCCTAGACTCTTGTGAGTACAAATGATAGTTAATTTTGTTATGATAACAAGAATACATTTCTTGTCCTCATGCTTATACAAAAGAACTTGAAGGTGTGATTTTTTTTAACCCTCTGTGTTTGTTATTTGTAACATCTGTCTGCTTGAAAGCCAGTGGGTTTATTTTTATTTTAGAATAGAACTGTATCTGGAGTACATCAGTAAATAATACTGTGTGGTCTTCCAAGCAAGTTTTTGAATGTTTAACAGGGAAAATAAATGAATGTACATGCATTTTGCTGACACACTTATGTTTCAGGAGGGACCTCTTTAGCGTTTCTGACCCCACTACTAGAAGAAATATTTTGGAAGTTACGTGAGTGGATTTGAACTTGACTTGTAAGACCTCCAACTCTGGTTTTGATTGTATTTGTGCAAAAAATGTCTGCTTGTGAGGTTCAGAGAAAGGGTGACTCTGTGGATATTGTTCCTGTAGTGTGAATTAGCAACAGAAGCAAGAAACCTCAACACTGCTGGTGGTCATATTTTTAGTCATAAACTACACCAATATCTGGCTAGGAATCAACTTACCATGACTAACCTAGAGTTTCTTCAAAACACATCAAAGCAGAAATTACTCTGCTTTAGGAATCTGACACACACCTTTCTATGGACAATGGTCAACCTGCCAACTTCTTCCAGTATCTAAGATTCTACTATGGGGTACAGAAGAAATGTATTAGAAAATGCAGAAAGTATGGTTAGAAGCACATTTTAGTAGTAGCTTGTTCTATAGACTGTATTTCTCTGTGCTCTGCAATACCAATAGCTGGTGGTCATCCACCTGACTGCAAACTACAGGGATGGTCTTCCCAAAAGTGTTATCAGCCAGCTGCAGTCTTCCTCTTCAGAGAGTTACTGGTGCAAGTCTGACTGTCTCAGAGAGACAGAAATGAGAATATGAAAATATGTAAAAACAACATTTGTATTGCTTGCAATCATCTCTAGTAATCACTTGCAGACTGAGTGTGTTTTTGTATACTGGGTGTTCAGGATATGCCTAAGACAATTGTTTTAGGAATGTCTGGCCCAAACAGACATGATTATATACTTCTGTAGTTTTCTGCAAATGAATAAACCATTACAAGAATCATGTGTGCATATTTGAGAAATAATTTACAAGATAAAAGCTAACACGGGAAAACCAGAGATAAAAAGCTGCAAGCCAATTTTCAAGAAATATTATTTAATGACTGTTTTCAACAAATTTTATACAGCACTTATTAGAACTGGGAAATTTAATGTGTTGGATTTCAGCTTTAGAATGTTTTCTCTTTTTTTGAAAATAAATCATGTTTCATTTAGGGATAAGATGGGATGAGATGGGCTGGGATGGGATGGGTTGGGATAGGAAAAAATTGTGCAAAAAAAGAAGCACTGCCTGTAAAACAATGTTGCATTTTTCAGTAAATAGATCACAAGCATAAAAAAACCTTCCAATTAAATATAGATGTGAGATTGTTTCTTTGATATGAAGAAGCTATCTATGTATCTTTAAAAGGAAAGATTTACTCTAAAAAGCCAGTTAAACTGTTTGTGTTGGTTTTCAAGATAAAAATCTGTGCTTCATAATTTATATTTCTGAATTCAGGATCTGAAGAATGTAAATCATAGAGAAACAATGAAGTTATAAAAAGGATCAAGAGTTCTTCCATGGTGGTTATTTCTGGAGTTTTTCCTCACATTTTCTACTGTTTGGACTCAAACAAACGGTAAAACTTCTTGTTTTAACTTTGTTATCTCAGTTAAATTCTTGTTCCCTGTAATCTCTATAGTGGATTCTAAATACAGGATAAAATACAAAGAGTTCATTTGTAATTAAAATTGATTCTATCTTAGCAACAAGACAGACCATGATAGAAGGTAGACAGTGCATGTGGTAAGTAATTTTAATTAGGAGAGTTGGGAAAAAAGAAATCTTAAAACCTTAATCTTCTGATGTGCTATCTAAAGAGTGAAGAAGATTAGGGAATTTTAAATTAAATTTCTAAGGTAGATGATAGAATCTGTATTACAATTAGTTATGATTATACGCTGAAACTACAGGGAAAAGTGTAATTTTTAAGTTGACTTTACACTGAGTTTTGCAAACAAGTAAGGGAAGTAAAATGAGGAAAGAAACCTTTTTACAGATTTTTCTTCTGTTTACTATATGCCTGGATTTTGCATCACCTCTGTCAATTTCTTTATTGTGTTCTTTCATTTGTATTCCATCTTTTCATAATACATAGTGTTATTTATAATTACGCATTGTTTTCACAAAACATAAACTCAAATAAAATTCCTTGCTTGCATGATGACTGTATGACATCTTGCCGTGCCAGCATTTGCTATCTATATAAGTGGAGACATGGCTGTAAGATAAGCCTGGAGGCTACAGGAACTTCAGATACAGGTAATACTCCTGGAAATCATTACAGATTTATGTATCTTTTCTGGAAAAACTTTATTTTCTCCTCTCAGAAATAGCTCAGAAGACATTTTTGCAAGAAAGCTAGCCCAGACAAAATGTCATTGTGTCTCACATCATTAAACTAATGCAAGAATTCCTGCTAGCTCATGTTTGCCTTCACTTAAGATAGTTACTACAGTAGTAGTCAGACAGCAAACATCTCATTTGCAAAACTTTTGATGGGCTTGTTTTCATACTTCAGAAAACCTAAAATGAGGAGACGGATACTGTGCAGTGTCCTTTCAAATTGTCCCACTTTGGAGAGAACTTGCATCCTATAGGAGTCTCTTCCAACTTTTGCATTGTGAAGGATATGCCTTGAAAAGGAAATACACCACTCCTGCCAAACTCAAGCATGCAAGAATCTTGAGGAAGCTTACAAAATTAGTGAGTAGCAGTAAAAAACCAATGAAGTTACAAAGAGGTTTAATTTAAAATTCGTTCATACCTAGCTCTGAATATCTCACGCATATGTAGTCTCACTTTCTCATGCTTTTCCTCCCTAATCTGGGGTTTAGAAATTTGTTCTTATTAAATAAAGGCTAAAATTCTTATGCAATCATATGGCTACAATTATTGGGATGGACATAAGGAAAATAGCAGTGAGCCCGGCAATAAAAGCAGGAAAGCTGGCAGACCTGATGAAGCCACTATTTCCACTCTACTTCCACACAGCTGACGGTGATAGAGAATAAATCCATTGCTCGCTGCCCGTCCTCGTGAAGAACTTAGATCGCAAACCTCACCACTGATTCCAGATGGAGGTTGCTGCATCAAGTAATTCCCCAGTGCTTTTAAAATTCTGTTCCATTGCCTCAAGTCTTCAAAACCTTGTCTCCAGGTTCAGTGAATGACAGATGGTGCAGTCTGCTGCAGCCATTAAGTTCCTATTCAATCCTTTTCAACAATTTTAGAAATCATAATACATGTTAGCAGCCTTATTTATTCAAAACACATACAAAACATGACTCACAATACATTTTATGGTGTAGGAGTCAGAGGAAGCTGACATCTGATTACTACGTAGCCATCTATAAGTAAATGAAAGTAACAAAACAAAAAAACCAAACATACACAAAAGCATGCACACGCACAAATGTGAACTCTGAGATGACTCATCCCCTGGTGAAACTTCAGCTCCCCTTTCATTAATTCTCCTTTCATCCTTCACAAAGTCTTTCCAGAATTATATATTTAACTGGAAAGGACTGAAGTGGGATCCACTACTCTGGCAGGTGCTGCAAGGTCTCTACTCCAGTTTATAAAAGTATTTGCACAGATGCTGATCTCTGCTAATGAACGCTGCCACCACAGTCGCATAGAAAAATTTGAAATAACACCAGGCAAACCACACAGATACAAACCCGAAATGTAGGGTCATCGTTTTTTCTGAAACCCTAAGGAACTGGAGGGTTATGATTCCTGATTTGCAACAATATTCTCTGAGGATATGGTGAGTGTTTTGTACAGAGAAGACCAAGTACGACCACAGAAAAAGACATCCACTTTTTACAGCTCAAAAACTTTGCAGGTAGGGAGACATTCTTATGGGCAATACCTAGCATGAAGGTGCACATCCAGAACCTGTGTTCCTTCAGCTAGTGCAGATGTGCATGCAGTCATCTCCACACCTTCTCCACTCTCTAAACTGCATGAAATAGAAATGCATATATATAGAAATGCATAGTCCTCTGGCATTAAAGGATACTGAAATTAAATAAGTTAAATAAGTAGTCAAATAAGTTAAAGAAGTTAGATAAGTAATTTCCAAGTGAAAGGAATAAGGTAATACTCCAACTGAAAAGAAGTCTCATTTTGTGGTTGTCTCCAGTAGAATGAGCCACACAGAGACAGTATGACCCTTTTTTCTTTTCTTTTTTGATAATTTACTTTTAACTTTCAATTTGAAAGAGAGAGAAGGAAAAAAGTCCACATGGCTACCAGAAGTCAGCAATTCACACTCATTTAAAGCAGTGTAATAATACCATGGGACAGGACAGGTTTGAAATCATTAGGGAGACCAAATCTTGAGAAAGGAAATTGTAGCAAGATTGCATTATTTATAGAGTTAAACTATTCACTGGACTGAATCCAAAGTAGTCGTTATTAAGCAGTGAAACTTTGCCTGCTATGAACAAGCCATTCTGTTCTGTCTCATATCAATATTACACACAGCTGGTTTTAGTAAAACTTTTGGTAATGATTTTTGGGCCTATGTAATTCTGCTTCTGATCAACTTTTTAATTTTATCATTACAACTCTTTTTGAAAGAAGTTTCCAAATATGCACACACAAACAATCCCCCAGCTATAATTACAACAATTTCAAAGGAAAGAAAGAATTTGAAGTTTGATCTGCAAACTGCCTACTTGCATTTCAATGTCTCTCTTATAGCTTGAAAGTGCTCCTGAAAACCTCTTTACAAGTTTCATTTTCTGATTTGGTGGTCAATCTTCTAAAAATGATATGACATGTAGACTGACATCAAAATCTTATGGGTTATCCTGTGGGAGCATGACCTTACCAATCATTCCCATAAAGATTTTCCTTCTTGATAACCATGGAGAAATCTGCAAATGCATTCACTCTAGACACCGAGAGATTTAAAGCACAGTACTGTGACATTTCATTTGGGTTGGATAAAATAATTTGCTGGAGACAATATCATTATGCACCCCAACAGAGCCTTAGAGTACAACACACAAAAAAGAAGTAGTCGGGAAGACATGGGAAGAAAGAAGGGATGGAGAATGACAGCACAGTAAGTATCAAAATACAGGAGGTTTTGCCTGAGTTCTCATCAAATAGCTTTTGTCTGTAAGAGAAAATGCAATATTCTTGTTCATGGTTTGGTTTTTCTTTCTGTAAACACATTAGGACATAAACTGAGGATCAAGGGTAGTAAAGGTACAGTATTTAGTTTCATCAATGCTGAAAAATAGGATACTCCAATGCAGAAGTGGGATTAGGAAACTCATTTAAACAGGCTTGCAAAGCAAAAAAAATGCAGGTGTTATTATACCCTTTTATAATACGTCACATCAGTAAGCAGCATTCAGAACAGGTTCAGACCCTGATCGATCTCTGTTCCAAAACCTGAGGAGGTCTCACAGCACCTCTGCAAGGGAAATTTTACAGGTGCCCAACAGGATCCTTCAGAAATCAAAGGGGAGATTTCCCAGTAGGAAGCATCAAGCTGTAACCATGCTACCATGCTAATAATGCTACAGCTGGCAACAGTGCTCGTTATTTCCCGTGAAGAAGGAGAATTCTAGGAAATCATTATCCTATGAAGCACTGATTTCCCGGTCACACAATGAACAGTGGAAAGAAAATGGAAGAAATGTGTTTACCTAAAACTGCAGTAGAGATACTGAATTTTATGAATGAAAGCAAAGGGGCCATTCCCATTCAGCACCAACACTCCAGTCCCGCTCTTTATGGGAAGTTCTGAAAATAAGGCAATTCACTCCATATAAATAAATAATTGGGAAAGATGATAAATTGATTATGTATTCAGCTGCAAACACTTTGAGATGAAGTCAGAACACTCAAAGTTGTCTTCTTTCAAGGTGCATGTATATTTTGAACATGATATATTTACTACAGATATAGGTCAAAAAAGAAGAGAATAAAGTGACCTTATCAAATTTCCAGTCCACTTGATAACGTATTCTCCTTGAAAATAAACTGATGGATTAGATCAGCTATAAATTAAAATTACAGATTTTCAAGTTCCCTGTACCTCAGCAGAATGCAGAAAGAATATTGTCCACAGATGGCATGCCAACATATAAGAACTTTGATTATACAATGTCTATGTGGAAACACATTCTTCCAATTTGCGATGGTCCATTCTTGATGTTTACAGACATTTTGAGGGGAACAAAATCTAATTACAATTTTGTACAGGAAATCCATTTCTTTGCAAGCCCATTAAATAGATGCTTCCTAGGGACCAGTCATACACACAAAGGGAAATTGAGTGACCTGTATCTCAGATGATTATTCTCCTCCACTGGGTGTAATGAATATAATTATTCAAGGGAGCACAAATGAGAGACAAGTGAGGAGCATACCAAGGGAACTCCTTCAGATCATGACACTAATCTTACGATTGCTTTAAGTTTAAGCAACCTTCTGCACAGCACCACAAATTAGTACTTTCTCAGACAGATCCCTGGAGACTGCTTTTCACAGGGAGAGAGGAGGAAAGGAAGAAAGTGATAGCCCTGAGCAAATTATTTGGATTTGAGTTGCTCACCAATTCAGATTAGTTTACTAGAAATATTTTCTGAGTGTTATTTATTTTTCAGGAGAGATGAGACTCCATAGAATAACTTTACTTAATGCTTGACATATACAAGTGTAATGTTCAATCTATATCAGGAAATGTCTTGTTCACATAACACATATTTCCCAGAAGGCACTGTAAAAAGTTTTTTTAGTCTAATTAGCATAATTGAATAAAAATAAAAAATTAATTAAAAGAATGAGGATCTGGTTTCACATACATAGTCTTCTGGTTTAAAGTGGAAGCTGGAATATGTTTTTCAGAGACCATGGAACTATTTCCCAAGGACAATACTCCACAGCAGAAAGTACCAGAAAAAAAACACATTTAAAAAACCACACTGTGAAACTCAGGTGTTTTCACATGAATGTGTCAGTTCTTCCACATATTCTTGCTTAACTGGGATGAATACTAAAATTCTTTGTAATCATCATTCAGATGAGATAATTATTGGAAAAGACACTCACCTAAAACAACCTAACAAATGCTACTGTGAAGAGATGAAAATACAAGACCAAGAAAAACGGAAGATATCTGTTTCTGTTGGATTGTTATATTTTAATAATTTTTGGATTATTTTTTAGAAACTGAGTCTGAATCACAACATGATTCTCTATTTAAAGAACTTCTCATCCATATTTCAGGAGAAGACACAGGTGCAGCAAAATCTCAGCAACATCCACCAGCATGCTGTGTGAAATTCCAGCTGAACACTGAACTTCACCAGATGTCCTCATATTGGAATCTAGCATCATCACAGGGCAGGGTCAAGAAAATTAGAGCTACCATTGGCTGCTATGCACACCAAAAGAAGACAACTCACAACATCACAAGAAGAAAAAGGTTATAAAATAAAGACACCCCGTATAAGCAAAACTGCTTGATGTTGATTCCTGGCATGAAAAACAGTATTCTCAGAAGGTATAATGCCTCTGTTCCTGCCGGACATCTGTGACGAGGTTATGAGTCAGCCAGAGCAGGGAGGTAGGTGTGCCTTGATCTTCTCTCTCAGTGACTTTCCCAAAATAAAACAACAGACTTTTGAATGTAAAAAAAACCAACTAAATAATCAAGAGAGGGGAGGGCATGGATGAGACACACCAAATCTCAAGAAATATTGAAACATAACTTTTCCTCTTGCATTGTATCTTTTTAGTCCTGTCTTATCTCCAGGTTAGAATCAGTGATTGTCCTATTTACAACAATCTCCGCTTGGTTTTCTTTTGTCACTAAGAAATTTTATGACATTGAAGATGTGGCTGTCTACTTCTCTCTGCTCTTCTCAGGGGTCCTCCCTGGACTCCTCTGCCTGTCACTGCCATTGTGCAGTCTTGAGAATCTTCTCTTTCCTGAGAAAAAAAAACATTTTTGCCATGGTACATTTAATAAAATTGGTTTAAAAGGAATATAATAGGATTGTCAGTAAAAATTTTAAAAAGTCCAATACAGTCTATCCAACAGCTTCAGCGTTTCGTCTCTTGGCATATGGGCCAAGCTTTGCAATATTTCTTCTTGGGCCAAATCTTCTGTGTTACAAAGCCTGGGAAAGAAGAATAGATTTGCTGAGTTACAACTTTATTGCCACATTTGCTCTGACTCCAGAGGCATGGTTTGCAAACAACTGCCGGGACCAAAAGCCAGGACAAACATACCAAATTCTGTCTGCAGTTTATGTGCCTTAAGACGCAGACACCTTTTCAGCAGTTATAGCACTGGCTATATTTTGGCTCCATTGTGCTTTCCAGGAACTGCTGGTATATATGTGCAGGATAGCATTAAACTTCAAGCTTGGGGTTTTTTTTTCTTCATGTTCCTTTTTTTTTTTGTTTTTTGAAATGTGTAGGAGTTAATGAATTACTTCGCAATTAACTTTGACCAAAGTCCTCAACAGCTATTTAGGTTGAAATATCTCATTAATGAAAGCACAGCAAAATATAACCGTGCAGCAAAAGTTAAGTCTGTAAGTATCTTACTTCTAACCCATCTTTCTCTGCTACAGCTGTGGCTGACTGTGTTTTGGCATAAACTAAACTCCATGTTCCCACACAGCTCAGTGCTCTTTTAGAACAGCTGCAGGGCATTTGGGGGGGAAAACTGCATCATGCAAAGTATTCCAGTGAACAGCATCCACTCTGTAATTATTTTGCAGCCGTACAATGTCTAATTGCATTCTAGGACTTAAAAAATGGATAAAGGAAACAATTGTCTCACTCATATCTTTGAGTATGCCATTAAACATCTGCTTCAAAAACGTAGTACAGGTTTTAGATAGCAGTAAAGCAACGTGTGGAAGATGCTATTGGATGTTAAAATTCATTATTATCATCATCAGTTTTATAGGTCTTAGGAGCCATGAGTCCAGCTGACTGCAGATGAGTTGAGGGACTTCAAAAGTGAGGTAGCAGAAGACAAGACTATGCAAAATCTACATAACTTTTTTTCAGAGCAACATTGTCCAGTGGAATACTACGTCTGGTTTCAGATTGGGCATAATAGTAAAGCAGACCTGGCATAACCTGCAGGGAATGGTGTGATGACAGAGTCATTTTTCTAGAAACCACTGCAAACTCACTCTGAGCAACCAAAGCTGAAGACACATATCAAGGGGTTTTTTTGCAGGGTGAAAAAAAGTGGCCATTGCAATTTGTAAGTTAGCTATCACAGCCTCCACTAACTGACAGGTAGCCAGTTTTGTGTACTAGAACAATCTCCAAGCTCTTCTGAAAGCAGGCAACACTTAGATACTAAACTGCATTAGAAGTGCTGTTGAGACTGTCTGCTTCAGGTATACAGTAAAGGGGTTCAGAATTGCTCCCTTACTTTTTCAGACACTGACCTCTCTCTGTGAACTCTGTAGGGAAATTGGTCTCTGAAATAAGAATTACATTTAAATGTAATTAAACTGATGTATCTAACCCCTAATTTTTCTCAGTCTAACAGGGTGTTTTTGTTTCTTTTAAGACCCATTTGACAGCTGCAGAAATTTCTTGAATAGTAAGCATAATCAATAGTTTCTGAATAGTAAGAGTAAAGAATAAAGACAGGACTGCTTGATGGCAATGGAAGAGCATTTTGATCCCAGATCCACAATGTTCTGCATTTTGAAGCATAGCTTCCACTTTGCACACCTTCTTTTTGAGTAAGTGAAGAAGTTCTCTAGCAAAGGAATTGTTGAGAATTTTATCTTTCCTGAAAAAAACAATTCTTACCATGGTACTTCCAATCCAATTGGTTGGATGTAAGAAAGAGAGAAGCTTTATAGACATACCAGTCACATGAAGATGATACATCTAAAAATCTCCAAAACTGGTGAGGTGTTTTCACACCTTAAATGCTGGCTATGAGAAGACAGAAAGCATTCTGCATAGAAGTAAATTAACTGTATTTGTATAAACATTTATTAGTCACTGTTGGGTTGGACTGAGATCCAACACAACAGAATGGATTTAAAACACAGGAAACTGAAGAGGCCAAACAAGGCGGGTGCGCATATGTAGTTAGTACATGACAGTGACACAGCCAAGTCAGTGTGCTCACAAAGGATGCATTGAGAAAACCTTGGGAGGCTCTTCTTTTTCCAAAGGAGGCGTTTCACAGCACTATCAGCCAACCATCCAGGAAAGGGAAAAAAAGAGGACAGCTGGCATTATATGTCCTCTTATGCTGAGAACTCATAAATAGTGTCTCAAGGCTCACAAGTTGCCACATTCCATGTCAGTTAAAATCACTAGCCCTAAATCTGAATATTCTCCTGACAGCACTCTGCCTTTTCCAGGAGTCCTTATTCTCTCTTATTCTGCTTTCTAAGCACGCTGACAAAATGTTCTAATAAAAGTTTGTTCTTTTGATTAATTACAAAATTAAGCAGCCAATGAGAGCTGATAAATTAAAGAGAGAACAAGTTTAATCTCACAAGAAATTGTTAATTGACCTTTTCCTGGTTCCCTCCAGTTCCCCCCACCCTTTATCAGGAGAAATAAGAGATGTTGTGAAGCATCACAAAAATCTGAAAACATTCCCCTCATCATAGAAGAGTCCATTGCTAAAGGGAGTACGTGGTGTAAGAGATACCACCCAGGGCCACTCTTCTCTGGGTACAAGGCAAGTGCTCTGGACTATTGGCTGTTTCAGGATCAGGGCAGATCTCTCAGCATTCTTTTAGCCTAAGAAATCACAATTCTTTCAATGGTACGAAGTTTCCAAATACATGAAAATCAACTATTTTGCTGTTACACCAGCATGCCCAAGGATCATGATGCTTGGAGTAGGTACACAGTAAGAAACGTCACATAGCTGTTAAACAGAAGAAATAGCTATGCTTTACCCTCACTCTGTCTGACCACACCCAGCAGGAAAGTGAGAATGCAAAAAAGGGAAGCAAACAAGAGGTGCTGAACATTTCGCCTTAATTTTTTTTTATAGGATTCTTCTTTAGCCAACAAAATTAATGCTTAATATTACCTTTTAATATGCACAGTTTTATTCACTGTCTCAAGGCAAAATCAAGCACACAGCATAACTAAGAGCTTAAAACACTGATCGTGTGTCAAAGTACTTTTCCTCCCTTGCTTTCTTGTCTGTTGTAAAAGCAGCTCTAGAAATCAAGCAATGATGCCATTCATTGTATTTAATACCAATAGTTTTCTTTACCTTGAGGTAAGCAGCCAGCCAAACAGAAAGGAATAATCCTTCCAATAAGAAGAGGAATGAGCAGCATACTTGGTACAGCTACACAGTCATTTTTATAGTTTTAACAAGGAAACATTAAACATCTGACATTGTTAAGAAACTAAGCATGTAAAGAGGCACATAGACCAACACACCAGAAACAGAAATGTTTGGCCAGCATTATTGCAATTTCTCTTATATTTTCCAGCAGGACTGCTTCACGGCAATCTCTGCCTGGATTTTGGATCTTTCCTTTGACATGTAATATGCCAGACAGGAATTTGATGTTCAGTAGACCTGTGCCTTCCCAGAAGGCATATATGGGCATGGAAAGGCAAGTTAAGTGGATTCAGGGTCCTGCCCCCATCAGCTCAAACATCTGTGACAGAACCAGGTAGCAAGATCTCTTGCAGAAGTACACTCGCTTTCTCTCAGTACATCAGCAAGAGCCTGATTCTTGTCCTGAACTAAAGTATGAGGTACAAAGAGAGATACAAAATGTTTTATGAGTAGTTGAGAGATTTTGAATAAGCTTACAGGCAAGGTGATTGTGGGACACTAGGTGCACAAGGAAGACTGGCAAATTGTTACAAATGAGGAGTTGTGCTGTATGGAGGCTCAGGGAGAATATCAGAAGTTCTCTAGTCCAGTGACCTACAGATTTGTGTGTATCCACAGAAATATCATTCTAACAACTAGTTCTGGAATACTTTCAAGTAAAACAAGACCTAGGAACTGGCTATCCTTTCTGTAGTAAGAAAGATGAGTGTTTTGAGTTAACATTGGGAAAAAAATATGACAAGACACTAAGATTGTTGTGACTAAGTAGAGAAACTATGTAGTATATATGGTCTATCTGAAGTACATGTAAAAGAATAGCACCTTAGTAAGGAATGATTTTTGCAAATTAGACTGTTAATCTAGTTCCTAAATAATTAGCATATTCAAAACACTTGCCATTATTTATTCTTATAGTGTATTTCAAACTTTTTTGGCATTTTAGAAACCTCACTGAGAAGTTTAGACATTAAGTAGCAAAATGTCAAAGTTTCCAGAGCTCCACAGTATAAAGTATCAGTTTTTTCCCTTACAAATAAAAGTATCTTTCAGGAACTGCCTCCACGGTAAGTAATGTGATGATACTTTGTCTTTCTAGTTAAGTTTTGGAAGTTTTGAGCTTCAAGTTTAAATGAAGTCATGGGGGTTGTTTTTCTTATTATTTTTATCGTTGACTTAAAAAAAAAAAAATTAGCAGAGTGATAAATACATGGCCAAAGCAGTTTCTTCACAGATCAAGATAATCCTAATGCTTTAGAGGGAAAAATCTGTGTAAATTACACCAAGGACACTTAAGGAGCAAGTCTGAATGTATTCCAAGAAACCCTTTGGCTTCAATACACAGAAACACCAGCACCAGAGTTCAGGAATAAAAGAATAGATCTCTCTACTATAAAGATAATTCCTTTTTATTTCTAGAAAAGGAGTTTTACAAAACCAGTAAAAAGAGTTTTCCTTTGACTGTTCCAACAGAAGATTCAGACAATGCTCAGAAGTGCTTAGAAACAGACAATCAAAGCAGAGGAACTTCCATCATTAAACCCTTCTCAGAGAAAATATTTGGACTACTATCAAATTCTTACCTAGACCACAGGAGCAGGAAAGAAAATGTATGTGTCTGTGTTTTATCCTCCTTTTCTTTGCTTAAAAGGGTTTTGATTAATAATCATAAGGAATAAGTGCTAGCTCTCATTTCCTGGGGAAAAGTATGCCCTTTGTCCCAAGTGGGCAGAGACCAACAGCCGCAATCTACCTATTCATTTCTGCAGGTGACATCATTCTAAGAGGCTTGGTTCTTCCAATACAGAAAGCCACAAGTGACTGATCATTTGGGGCAATAGGCTCCTCATCTTGTAGCCAGACACTTTTCTGATCAAAGCTTTATTTTTTATGAAAAAGAAAATAAAGGATTCTGGAAATGAATGCATTTCACCCTAATTTCACTTCTGATTTCATTTAAAAAGGCATTGGCATTTTTAAAGTTTGTTTGCTGTTGTTTCGTGATTACTATTTGCCTGCATCATCATCTTGTATTTACTACCAAGTGAAAACAGTTTACTTCATAAACCACAAAAGCCCTTTGATATTCCTTTCATTGTAGCATTAATAATGTAACCTGATGCCCTGGGCATTATCCTGCATAGTTTATCAACAGCACATTAACCACTCAGTACTTTCTGCAGAGTGTTGTTATCTTATATACCATCAGTTCCTGCCTAGATCACATCTCTTTTGACTGAGAAAAAAAAGTACCATCTTGCCACTAGCTGATGCACATTAACTGTGGTCTCATCTCTGAGACATGAGAATACAATTCTTGAGACACCATAGGCAGTCATTCCCACACAGCATCTGAAAATGAAATTTCAGATTTATGCAATTCTTCAGCAGGCTCACATGCAGAGTTCTTATTGTGACATCTTTTTTCTGACCTTGCAAAATCCATTGTTCTCAGAATCACAAAATGGTTCCAGTTGGAAGGTACCTCTGGAGGTTGTCTTGTCCATCCCACCTGATCCAGTAGGGCAAAGGGACTCATTTGTATTCAGCAAGAAGCATATGAATAACAAACAAGAAAATTCTGCCCCTTGCTACAACTCACCAGTTTTTTAAGCAGTCTGACAAAGAAAGGAAATAGGCAGCTGGCAACACAGATCCTGGCTTGCCTCACTGCATATTGCAAGGGGCAGTTTATCATGTGCCTACCCACCGTACTCCATCCTAAATCATCAGACCTCCAGCTGCCTGCACCATTACTTCAGCATCCTTCATATTCATTGTACTCAAAGAGATCCTTATGTTTTCTTCCAGCTTACTCCTCCTAGTTTTCATCCCTGTAGTGTAGCTACTTTACTGGTATCCTCAAATTCATCCATTCTTCTTTGCTGTAGCAAGCCCAGAAGATTTAGCAAAACCAGATCACCCAAGCTATAGCTTTGGCTTAAACTTCACATTTGTGAAGCACACATGCTTCATCCCTTTTTTTCAGCAGCTCAAGTCTTGAATGTACATTACTTGCACGTGAGATCTCCGGCGAATTATTTCATTTGATTATAAGCTGACCATTAGCAGAGCTTGCCCAGTCTCACCACTACACACACAACCTGCATTTGACAGAAATGTTTGTGAATATTTCCTTAAGTTCAAAGGTGATTCAAACACTTGAAACTACAGCTTCTTTAAAATAGATATTAGAGCAGGTTCACAGCCTAATAACTAAAAGACTGTGTGCAAGAGAAATCTCACCTACTATAATTTAGACTTTTCACAGTATCAACACTTTTCAAGATATTCATATCACTGTTTGGGCTCAGAAAAAATCTTGATGAATTTTTTGAAGAGTCCCAGATTGGATAATGTCAGAAATTCTAACAAATCCTTTTTTAGCTTGTTTTTTAATAGAAAAATGAAATAAAATTTTTAAAATATCCAAAAGTTAACTCTAAGGGATATGAGACAACTGAAATCAAGAAAATTATGCTAATATTGTTTATGTTAAATTCAAGACACAATACACCCCATAGCTGTCCTTCATACAAAAGTACGAGGAAAACAAGTATTTCGGCCAAAGTAAGTGAAAACTGAGCAGCATGTTCAGATTTTAATGGTAGTCAAGAGAGAGTTCAAGAAGCACCTGGGCAATGTTCTCAGGCACATGATGTGATTCTGGGGATTGTCCTCTGCAGAGCTGGGAGCTGGATTTGATCCTTGTGGGTCTCTTCCAACTCAGGATACTATGACTATGATTCTAGAGAAGTAATTTTGCAAAACAGACATCTAAAGCATGGGGGGTGAGGTTGGGACACTGTTGCCAAATATTTCTTGAATTCTGTCAGGCTTGGTGTTGTGACCACTTCCCTGGGAGCCTGTTCCAGTGCCTAGCCACCCTCTGGGTGAAGAACCTCTTTCTAATATCCAACCTAAACCTCCCCTAACCCAATTACAGGCCATTCCCTCAGGTCCTGTCACTGGTCACCAGAGAGATCAGTGTCTGGCCCTCCTCTTCCCCTCACAAGGAAGTTGCAGACTGCAGTGAGGTCTCCCCTCAGTCTCTTCTCCAGGCTGAACAGACCAAGGCCCTTCACCATCCTTGTTGCCGTCCTTCGGACATTCCCTAATAGTTTTATATCTTTTTTTATATCGCGGCACCCAAAACTGCACACAATATTCAAGGTGAGGCCGCCCCAGTGCAGAGCAGGGCAGGACAATCACCTCCCTTGCCCAGCTGGCGATGCTGTGCCTCATGCCCCCCAGGATGTGATTGGCCCTCTTGGCTGCCAGGGCACTACTGACTCATACTCAACTTGCCATACTTCCTAATGAATGAAAATTTCTAGGCTAAGTCCACAGCTTAGGAAACGAGACACAATAAAGTTTAAACAAAAAATACCACTAATTTTAAATATTTCAGCTTCCTATCAAATCAGAGATCTTCAGGCTTAAAGGTATTTTAATCACAAACAGTGTTATCTGGAGTTGTAAATGCTTAACACTCCCAAAGGCAATTTATAGGTTTGCAATTAAGTATCATGATCTAGAAAATTTGTAGAACAACTGAAAAGAGAACTCTAGTACACTCTTTTATGTTCTATAACTGCCCAGGCAGGGCAAGGCAGTGTTGTTAGGGGGAAAAATCAGCCGTTTAAAGTTATAAACATAGTGTCTTCTTGACTGCACAGCAATCACATTTCTTAAATAGATTCCCATGGTACAGTCATGTTGAAAGAACCAGGTATCAAAAATATCAGATGTCATGGATGGGCACATGAACTTTTATTTACGCACGAAAAGATCACAGCTGCTAAGCATCAATACCACAGATGGGGATTTTCATTACATCACTCTTCTCACAAAGGATGAATATGGTCCGTGTTTATACAACTGCACAGAGAGAAATAGATGATTGGTTTTGCTTGTTGCCAAAGAATCTGAAACTTCTACAGAGAATAATTATAATCACATAAATAGCTGTCCCTTCTAACGTTCTCATTTTTGTAATGCCATTGAAGACAATACTGATCAGCATCAGCAAGAATTCAAGCTTAGAGGCAGAATCAGATTCTAGCACTTCAAGTTTTGGCACAGGTGAATAACATACCTTGAAAACTGCATATAAAATTGTGTGTCTTTCAAATCTAAGTGATTAAGTTTGAAATGGCTGACTTAAGTTCAAGGGAAGCAGGCAGATAGGCAACTCATAACCACAGCAGCTAGATTTGTGTTCATACTTCCTCGCATTTATCAAGGTCACTCTCAATTATCTTTGAAAGGTCATGGCAGCTTGAGGAATGTTCCTGAGGGCTGGCAGAAAGCAACCATCACTGCTCTCTTCTGTAAAGGCAAGCAGCAGGATGGGAGGAGCTATAGGTTGGCCAACCTCACCTCAGTGCCCAGAAAGGTTGGAACAAGTAATCCTATAAAGAATTTTGAAATATGCTATGAACAAGAAGGTAATTGAGACAAGTCACCATGGATTTAGAGATTACTCAGTCCTTGGTGAGCCTGCATCTGGAGTGCTGAGTCCAGTTCTGGGCTCGCAGGTACAAGAGAGAGATGGGAGTCAGTCCAGAAAAGTGTCATGAAGGTGGATAAAGGACATGAAGGACTTGACATACAAGAAGAGACCCAAGATTGTTTAGCCTGGAGAGCAGAAGACTCAAGGGTAATCTCCTCAATGAGTATAAATATCTGATGGGAGTCAGTAAAGAAGACAGAGCCAGCCTCTTCCCCGTGGGGCCCAGGAACAGGACAAGAGGCAATGGAAATCCGAATGGAACGAATATACGAATTCAAATTCCATACGAATGGAAATCCACAAAAGTAAGCTTAAATATAACAGAACCTTTTTCACTGCAAGGATGGTTGATGACTGAAACAGGTTACATAGAGAGGTTGTGGAATCTCCATTCTTCAATATAGTCTAAACCAAACTGGAGAAGGCCCTGAGCAACCTACTCCAATTGAAGCAGGAGTGTTGAATGAGATGTTTTTCTTCTATCCCCAATAATTCTTCTTTACAATGAAAAAGTGGGAAGAAAATTAATATTTTATTATTTCTAGGTACTCTTTCTGGTCATAGCAATGAAGCACTAAAATTGTGTGCATAGCTGTCAGCCCTGTGTTCTGTATATAACTTACACGATAAGGTCTGCTTTCAACATTTCTTTAGTAACACATAACCGTGCAGATTATTACTTGGCTCAGAAAGATAAAGTCATGGGTAGAAAATGGGAGAACTCATGGAGAAGGAAAAATACGAAGGCCAGTGACAAAATTTCTCTCCCTAGTATCATCAGTGCATGGCCACGGCTCCCAGCCTGCTCAGGTGAAAGGTCACAGAGGGAAATATCTCTAAATTTTACCAGAAAGTATAGGCTTTAACCAGAACAACTGACTCTGTAAAACAAGGATCTAGCTTGTGCCCCTTTTTCTGCAATACAATGTATTTCAGGTCTGCAAAGGCACAAAAGTGAAGCTCTGGACTAGAGCTTCATATCCTGCGGGTGTCTTTAACCATTTTATTCCTCTCAAAATAGCAGCTGCTTTTCAGAAACCATTAAAACCTTGTGTCATTTCACCTTTTCTCTAGTACATACCATGCAAAGGAAACAAATTCCTCATTATTCACCTCCCAACATTACAGAAGCACAGAACGGAACAAAATAAAACAGATTCCCACTACCTATGTGCAATGGCTGTTTCCTTCATGAATTTCTCCATACACCATCTGTTGCAGGGAACAGAAGGGGTACAACAATCTCTCCTCCTCAGAAGTCATGGCATAATGTAAAACAAACAGAACAGAATAATAAGACAAAATAAACTTCATCCTCATTATTTATTTGTGGCTGCTTTTGATACCATTCATTGGCTGCAGCTAAATGAATTCACCACACATCATCTTATGCAACCACCAAGGAAAATAATTTACTGCCAGAACAGTGTCTCTGAAAGTCTCTGACACTTTTCTCAACTCCAGTCATCACAGCCTTGATTTATTAACTTGCAAGAGATTGTTTAAAACTGAGCTCTTCTGGTACTTAAGAAGTGGGAGGCTGCTTAGGAGAAGAACAATAGGAGTCTCATTTATGTGAATTAATTAAACTCGGTGGAAGCTCCTGATTAGAATATGTGTGGGCAGTGGTTTCTTCCCTATTTAAAATGTTATTAGAGTGAATCCAGTAAGTGTTTCATTATTGTTAAGTGCAATCAAAGAAATTGTTTTCTACCAATTAAATGCTGCTAAATAAATAGTTAAAAGCAGTGGCAGTATAATGCTTTGCAGCTGGTGGATGTCTTCTCAGAAACTTTACTCTGTGCACACATATACAACAATAGAAATTTGAGAAAAACACCTTAAAAGCCAGAATGGTACATGTATTCATTGTCAAGATAATACTAAAGAGGCAGGAATACTAGCTGTTTATGTAGTGGAAAATGGGATAAATGGCCATTACCTTGTATCTTTCTCCTGTGTGTCCCCTTTCACACAGCCTGAGGAGCTCCATGACAGCATACAGAATGTGAAAGCCCCACCGAAGGGGGCTTCTGTGCCCATATACAAATGCATGAGCACTCTGTAATGCAAGAACATCTTAGTTCCACCCTTTCAGAATGGAAGACTGAAACACAGACCTATACAATAAATTATCACCACTTGTCTCGTGGACAAAAGCCAGAAGAGCTGAGGATATGTAACCTTCTCCCATGTATCACTTCTTACACTAAGCCTTGTGCAGCTCCCCAGCTTTGGGAACAGCTGGGAAAAGACCCACTGAGAGCTATTCTACAGGCATTATTCCCATGGCAAAGGGCTGCCCCTGACTAGAAGGACCTAAATTGCAGAGGTGAATTTAGGATGGCAAAACTTCAATTATGATCACACTTGCTATAAAAAGGGAAAGTTACAAATTCTGACTACACAGCAGAGGAAAGAGATAGAAAGTGATCTTCTTAAAGTCCCCGATAGTTAGGTAACTATGGGTTTTGTGAGCTGTAGTGAAACCAGCAACTTTAGGGCAATTTCATTCCTAATTAATCATCATTGTGCTTAAAAAATATTTTAGAAATAACTCAGCTTGGTGGTGAGTGTTATTGCTGTCTTAAAGCCCACAGAAAGCCTTTAAAACAAACAGCAATCAGAGCACAAACAGGATGTGGACTTTGCTCTTGACACATGCCCATCCCATTCCACCAGCAGAACATCTGTGAAGCATTTCAGATGTGAATATTACGTTGTTCTACACCTAAAATGAGAGGTGAGGGAAACAAGAGAATAGACTGAGTTGCAACTCCACCTTTTTTCCTTCTCCAAAATCCCTTTTGTTTTATTGCCCCCGTATGCTTTGCCTGGCAACCCCAAAGCACATTTGTTTCCCACTAATACTTGCGACTTTTTTCTCCTTGTTTCCCTCACAGTTTGGTGTGGTTTCTTGCATAAGAGTGGCATTCCAAGCACAGAGTTATATTTAACACTCCTCTCATTTCATTGTTTATATGTCAAGTCTAACAATGCAAAACCACATTAAACACAGACATATTTGCTAGTTAAAGGCATTTTCAATCAAGGCTCACAAGATGGAGTCACGACTGTCTCCTCAATAATATAAGAATGCATAATCTTTCCAGGCAGAATGGTACTTTGGTACTCCTCAACCGATCTGAGTTACTGAAAATAAGCGAGCTCACCTTTTCTAAAATGGTCTCAGATCGCCTTTTCTTCATCTACAAATAAAGTGGGGCCCTTTCTGTCACCCTGTGCTTTTGTGAACTAAGGAAATGAGCAGTCTCAAAGATTACTCTCAGAGGATATAATCTCATGTTCTGCATTCACTTACAAGTAGCGTTACTCCTCCATGGTTACCCTTCCAGGTACACAGTGAGAACTCCCAGTTTGAGCCATCTTTCTCCCCGCCATTTTAGATTGTTGTCTACAGAAATTGTAACACTAAGATAAAAGTAAGAATCTGCTCAGAGTCTCCTGAAGCATCAGGAAATGAAATACAGGGTAAAACAAAAGCAGAGCAACAGACACAAATACCCCTGCACAATTATTAGAAAATAATTATGAGTATTTCTAGTATAATTAGAAAATTATTATGAGTATGGGATACTCATAAATTGTGCAGATGACATTGCAGCCCAAAGACAGGAAATTCATTTGAGGTTCTAGGCCTGTGATAAACTGGGCATCAGTTCTCTCACCTGCCAGTTTCACCTCACAAGCTGATGGAGTTGTCACAGAGAAGTGATTGGCTTAGTACTGAGCAACTGAACAATCAAAAAGAACAGAATTCATGATGCAGTGTCTCTTTCATTCATTCTCACTCTATGTCTTTGTTTTGGTCCTGACTGAGAAACCATTGCACTTTCAGGAGTCAGCAACCTACAGAACCTGAGAGGGTCTGGGTCTGTGCAATGCTGCTCATATTCCCTGGCTGCAGGACAAATGCACTCTGCTGACAGTAACAGAGGAGCCTGCAGGTAGCTCCCACTCGATACCAGCAGTTACACTACCTGAGTGGCCTTGCCTTATCTGAAAGTGTGGCAAGAAGTTCTCATAAAATCCCTTAGGAATACAGCTGTTTTCTTGTAAGGAAATTACGTATTACCTTGAAGGAACAAGAAAGAGGTTTTCTCCACAGACAGGGTTGGATCTTTGCCAGGGGAAAAGGCATCTGGACTCCAACTGATGCTGCACAAATATGGAGTGCCCAGCATCCAAAGGGATATAAGATTTATTTGCTATCTATATTCATGTTCTTATTCTGTCTCATTAAAGGAGTTATTAAGACATTTCTTTTGTTGACACTTTCTTATTGAGATCTAGAAAGAAACCTGCTCTGTCTTTCTGTCATCTCAATGCTTCTAAACTCCCGAAGCCCATGCAGAACAGACTGGGAGGCCTGTAGGTCCAACCAACAGGGGAGTACATGAACCTTCAGCTGCTAAGGGAGGCATTCACTCTCTCTATGTATATACTCTAAATATTTTTTTGGAAGTGAAATATGGTCCTTAATCAGCAGTTTGCAATTTGTGCAAGACTTCTGTGACAATTCCTGGATTTTGACATAACAGCTAAGCACGAAAAAAACCTGCAGACAGAATAGGGGTGAGTGAGGTTAGATAAGAATGAATGTGAAGGCAGCACCAGGAACAACAGGCAAACGGATCATTAGTAGAAGAGAGATGGGTACATAGACATCAAGAAAAGATTGCATCATTCGAAAAGAAAAATCCGCTTTGAGAAGAGAGAAAGGTATTACGATAGAAACAGTGTTGATTTTGCTGCAGTATTTAAGAATTCCTATCACTATACAGAATTTCCTTTCTGGAGAGAGTTAGTTTTCAGGACCTCAGAGCATGAGTACATGCCATAAAGTCAATCAATACAGTTTATGAATTTAAGAATCTGACTGAACTCCCTAATGTACAACAACCCCTGTTCATAATGCTGTTGAGCCCCTGTGCAATTTTGTTGGGCTTCATTTGAACAGTGCTAAAAAGATCAGTGTTTTAAGTACAAGGAATACTGTTATGAAGTTGGGAATAATATAAAACCTACATTACAGTAGGTTGCTCATAGTGCATCAGTTTATTCTCAGTAAGTCTATAGAACTGCTAAACTGGATCAGATGCATGGCCTGCTCCAGTACTGCCTTCCAGCTATGAGCAGTATCAGACATTTGAGAGGAAGAAGCAATAAAATCCACAGGACACAATATTGTAAGACCATCCTCCAAAACAAATTTCTTCCTGTCTCTATACCATTACCTACAGCCAGACTTACACTCTTGAACTTATTACTGTTATTAGATGTTCTGTTAGTCTACAGTGGCTGGAGATGCCACACAAAGAACGTCCAGAACAGCTGCCTCAGTGGAATACTTTCTTGGGTTAAGAGCCGGACAACAGAGGGTTGCCATGAACAAGTACTGCTGTCAACTTCAGCCCAGTGCCCTGAGCACAACTCATTTAGCACTTTCCATTTTACAGAAAAATTGTTCATCAGAGGCCAAACCACACAGTCTAAAACACTACCATGCTAAGCATTGTTTCACAGTGTGACATCTGAACCCCTCTTCCAAGATATTTCTCTCTCAGTGTCCCATGACCAAGGATTTCTCCACAGGAACCTTCTCCATGGGGTCAGAAAAATATTCAACTCAAACTTTTTGTGGACATGACTTTCTTCTCCTTTCATATTTCTGATATTTTTGTAATAGAATAAAAGGAAATCCTGGCTTTAATCCTATTGGACCTAGGTTGCTGACCTACACGTTTTTCTGGTCGTGCTTCTAACTCAACTGAGCTCTCACAGCAGGTGGGTGTGTTAAATTGGTTGTTTTCCCCCAAATTCAACCATATTGGCTTACTGAGTTCACCAGCTTTCACTAGTTGTTCTTTCTCCGTGGTGGATTCACAGATTCCTCTTAAGTTGTTGCTCTCAATGGTTTTTTGTGGCATTAGCCAATGTATAATAGCTATGAGTTTCCTTTTATACATGCAAATATCTGCATATTGCAAATGTTAATAAGTGAAACACGTTCAGTGGAATAGAAAAAGGGAAACGGGATAGAAAATTACTGATATTTTTCTTTCATCATTTTAAACAGAGACAAAGCCAAGGCAGAGTAATTGTTGCTTGCTTAGCTCACAAACTGTGCTACAAAAATGTATACACTGATAAAATATAATTTATTCTAGTCCTATTCAAAATCACACCACGTTATGAACAATTATGATATGATCCAAATAGCCTACATTGAAATACCAAATAGAACAGGAATAATTTTGCAAAAGTAAAATTTCTCCATTGTATGAACACAAACATTTACATACTTCCAAGTGAAAGATTTACTGTGACTGGAGTAAGTAAGGGCACTATTGAGACTGAGAAGCAATATAATTGCATTCTATTTCTAGATCTGATGCTCATTTCTAGAATGCCTTTGGATAAGTCAGTTAAAGTGCACAGCTTGTACCGAAACAGCAACCCCTCTCCTTCTTCTTCCTACCGTGTCTCCCACTTACCTGGAGCTATGTTCATGATTAGAGCACTCTGAATTTTCAACTGCCTGGAATCCCTAGAACTCAAAGAGAACTGAAAAAAAAAAAAATAACCCATCTTGATGAAAAAGTAAGAATCAGATTTACACCTCATTTTCTTAATACAGATTTGAAACAAATGTCAAGCTTCTGACTTTCAAGAAGATGTGACATGCCATTATGTGCCACATAGGCAGAATGAAGAGTGAGAATAACAGTTTTGGTAAACTGTGTTGCAAGGAGAAATGCACACTAGTTAGCACTGCAAACACAGTTTAAGAAGTAGTCTTTAAAAGTAGTCTTTAGGTATTAAAATGCTTCAAAGTTCTGGAGCTGTAAAGCTATATGGAGCTTTGCTGCAGTGCACACTGTCTTATTTCCTTTGCATAAAAACACAGAAAAAAGCTCCTTTATTTATAATCTTCCTCCAGGCAGGCCCTGTGAATGAATTTCACTCTCCATCTGATGGGAAGAGGACAGAAAGGACCCTCACAACTTGGAATACATTTTATCAACAGGTAAATTTCAACATTTACAGGCATTTCACTGCTACTGCCATCACCTTCCCTTCAGCTCCGTGTGCAATACAGTTTGAATTCCATAGGCAATTCTTGCACCTTTAGCTCAGGTACACATTCACTGGTTTATGTCAGACTATCGAGGTGACAGGGGAAGTTTCCTCACCCATTTCTCATGCTATGTAAACACATACACCGCATTAACAATATGGTAAAGCAACTTTTCTTGCCTAACAGGCTCCTGGTTGAGTCTGTCAGGTTATTGTCCTGATCATCCCTCTTCTCCTCATTACTCAAGTCTGTCAGAGTCTTCCATTCACATTAAGTTCAGAAACTTACAAAGTCGTCAATAGCATTGTGGTAAAAAGCTCATTTATTTCCTTGTGAGAAGTCACCCAAGGCAGGTGCTTTATACATAAAATAATTGTTTTATTATTTATAGAAAACAACTTGTTGATAAAGGGAGTCTTCTGTACCCACATATGCTACAAATTTAAAATTATACTTTGAGAGAATCAAGTTTGTGACACTATTTTTATTCAAACAATGAAGCATTTTCAATAGGAGTTTTAGACAATTGTTATGTATTCTGAAATATTCAGCAACTCAGATCAGAATACCTGCTTTCCTAAAGCATGCAAAGTGCATTTACTTCTGTTGCTTCAAAGCAATAAAATAGTTTATAGGAAAAATGCTAAGCAAATGAAACCTGTTTTGAAAAACTATTTCCTTGATGAATCTAAGAAATGCACTTGAATAATATTGCTTATTCTGTAATAAAAACTGCTTTTAGTAATAAAAAGCAAAACAGTGAAAAAACTACCATAGAGTAAGCAATTTGTTCAAATATAAGCTAGATTGTAAAGGCCTAATTAACCAGGAGAGAAATCATTTGTAGCCTCTGCATTCTCTTCAAAGTTGCAGTGCTTTGTATGACATCTACATTTGAATGCCTGCGGCTTTTGGTGTTAAAAATAACCATTAACACCAAAAAAAGAATCTACTGGGTCAGTTTAGACATTAAAAAAATGTGCAGATTGTATTTTTCATTACAAGCAAAAAATCAAGGTATGTTGCAAATTATTCAAATCAAAATACTGTAAACTTCATCTAATTCATCAGTCAAACAAAATCCTATTATTTGCCCTGTTTGTCAATATAAGTTCAGTAACAGAAGTCAAACGCAAATTTTTAAATTTCCATTTTTAAGACTTCTAGAGAATACATTATCCTTAAATATCATGGAGAACTAAAAGGCTACTCGGAGTGCATGAGGACCAGCTACTCGCTGTTTATATGCAAAGGGCATTGTCTTGACATTCCTATAAATCTTCTCACACCAAAAAAATCTGTCAAAATAAACATAAAAATTCAATAGGTGATTTTTTCAATGTCTTTCATCATGTTTTATTACTAAATGTGAAGCGTCATCAAATGCCAGAGTTGGCTTTATGATACACAATAATCTTGTATTAAACTACTCCTGACATTTAGGAAATAACATTTTAGAGATACATTGGTAGATGGTGCTTCCTACAGACAAAGCAGCTGAAATGTATCAGGAAACCATTTAGTCTATTACAAAAAGAGGCCCTAGTTAAAATGCTTTGATGGCTCTCAGTTACTCTAAAATCTGTGGTGTTCATTTGCCATATGGAGTTATACCATTGTAAAAAGAGCTTATGGGGATGTTGCACACACTTGTGTGAAGCTGTCTGATGGACTGGAATGCTTTCCACTATCCCCTGAGTAGTTGCTAAGTGCTGCCTTCCATACACACAGCCAATCTATTCAGCCTTCATCCAGTACCAATGCATTTTACACCCTGGGGACTCACAGCACTGCACATTCCTCGGCTTCCTCAGGTGAAAACACTGAAAAAGTACTGGAAAAAGAGTGGTTTGACCTTCCAACGTTTCCAGCCTGCAGAAGAAGCAAGTACGTAAAACCTACTCTTGCTCTTACTGAGCACAGTAAAGGAGAACAGCATCTCAATAACTACACTACATTTGTCTGTCCATCATGCTGAAACTCATTTTCTCTACCACTTTGAGAATCACAGAGTGATAAACACAGGTTTTGTGAGTCCTGCAAATTCAAACTAGAAAGGATACAAGATGTTTTCATTTGAAGTGGCTTTACAACAAGCATTGGTTGCATTCATAGAGTAGCAGTCAATGATTCCCTGTTCCAGTGAAGACCAGTGATGAGTGGTGTCCTTGAAGAGTCCGTACTGGGACCAGTAACAATGATGTAACTATTAACATTATTGTCAGGAACATGGACAGTGGGACTGAGTGCATGCTCACTCAGTTTGCAAGACAGCACCACGCTGAGTGGTGCAGGGAAGTGGTGCAGTAGTAAGAGATGTCACCCAGAGGATCCTAAGATAAGCTTGAGGAGTGGACCCATGGGAAGGTCATGAAGGTCAATGAGGTCGAGTGCAAGGTTCTGCACTTGGGTCAGGGCAATCCCAAACACGGATTTAGGCTGGGAGGTGAAGGGATTGAGAACAGCCATGAGGAGAAAGACTTGGGGGTTCTTGTGGATGGAAAACTGAACCTGACTCAGCAGTGTGCGCTCACAGCCCAGAAAGCCAAATGTGTCCTGGGTGGCATCAAAAGCATTGTGGCCAGCAGGGCAAGGGAGGTGATTCTGCCCCTCTACCCTGCTTCCTCTATGAGGAAAGGCTGAGAAAGCTGGGGTGTTCATCCTGGAGAAGAGAACGCTTCAAGGAGACCTTATAGCAGCCTTCTAGTGTCTAAATGAAGCCTACAAGACAGGCAGAGAAAGAACTTTTGCACAGGCAGGTAATGATAGAACCAAGGGTAATGGCTTTAAACTGTATAAGGGTAGATTTAGATTAGATGCAAGGAAGAAACTCTTCGCTATGAGAGTGGTGAAGCACTAGAATAGGCTGCCCAGGGAATTTGTCGATGTCCCATCCCTGAAAGTGTTTAAGATCACGTTGGATGGGTCCCTGAGCAACCTGGTCTAGTGGAAGATGTCCCAGCCCTTGGCAGAAGCAGTTTGGAACTCAATGATCTTTAAGGTTTCTTTCAACCCAAACCATTCTATGATAGCTTACAAGCCATCAAGAGTGATCTTTCTGTAAGATTTCCCGTATATCCAGCTAAGAAGACTGCCCAAAATCCTCCAAGAATATTTTTTCCCTGAGCATCACACAATGGGCAAGATATTCAGGAATGAAAATGTATATGTCTCTGATTTAAACCAGTCATAGATCTTACCCACTGAGCAGAAAAAAGCTGTGGCTAATCTATTCTTTTCCAGGCTGTGGGCCACAGAAAAACACAACCAAAGCAAAAAATATATTGGCCAATTGCTAATGGGTGGAGAGAGACTATTTTTTCTTTCTGGTATATGTACAAAGTAAAATGCTGATCTAAATACAAGTATTTTGGCTCAGTTGACATAATTTACAACTGGAACATAAATGTGACCCGTACAAGGACAGTTAATATCTTTCTTTTTTGCTATTAAAACCACCAGAGTATATTTTGAGTACACAGCTGAAATGAACAAAAACAGGGCAAAATAAAGTAATCTGAGGTGGCAGTTCTCCAGACAACTACCTTTTTGCCAGTACTTCCTTATGTAGGAAGCCCAAGACAAATGCAAGTACACAAAAAAGTACACTCTTTTTCTAAATCAACATATACAGAACAATTTTTAATACTTTAGGTATTCCTGATGGGGAAAGAAAAAAACACCAAAAAAAAAAAAATATTGTACTCTAATAATTAATTCCAGATCTAGTCAACAATGGTTTCTAGAGATTTTAGTATAAACATGTTTTCACTTGGTTTATATTAGACATTCTGCTCAAAATCTATACTTAGATATCCTCAAATACCATGATAATACGTACCATAAATACAGGAAAAATAGATTGGCAGATGTGATTTTAATTACTGTGTAGCTTCAGAACTCCACTAGCACAGACTATAGTTCACAGGCAGCAGAACAACACATGAACTTCTTAAGAAAGTCTCTACCTCAGCATGACTACGATGAGTAAATGAATATTAGAAAAATCTTCCATAGTTTTGTTACAGTCATTTGTAAGCTGGTCTGTAAGTGTGGTTAGCCTAAAAAATTAGGCGTCATCACCTCAACAGCTTGCAAACTATTTCTCTAAAGGAGAAGTCCGAAAAGGCAGAGTGCTTTGCTCTGACAAGTACAGCAAGGAAATGTTTGTATCCAGTCTTATAAAGAAATTTGGACCAGAAAAAAATGAGGCTGGATAAGTTATAGCCACTCCCTAGCGGATGGAGGAATTTCCTTCTCTAAGGACTGTGGAATACCAGCTTGGTCATCCAGTAATTGCAACAAATATGATTTGGAACATATTCCTTTTCCCCCCCCCCAATTAGTCATGGTCCACTAAACACATCACTCACTGGTTCTGTATGCTCTGCTGCAGAAACTCCTCCCTATTAACTCAGACCTAATGGCACATATGGCACCTGAGTGCTTCCAGTAAGTCTCAGACAGCTAATACAAGCTTTATGGAAGGATATTCTGTCCAAGAGAAAACACGGTTTTTTTAAAGCCAAAAACTCCACCTTACTCTGTTCTGTGAATGGTCTCTCTCCTTACTTCAGAATTTTCAGTTCTTCAGAGCGTTTTATCTCTTCTCCTTTTTATGTCATACAGATACACGTATTTATTTTAATGTGAGAAAGGAACAGCACCTGAGCAAAAGAGTCAAGTTACCAATCTCATACACATAATTTTTAATAAAGTAAAAACTTGAGAGCAAAATATTTTTTCCCCAGTTCTTTCCCTTCCCTCAGATTAAATAGGCTACCTTTGAGCAAACTGTTTATGTCACTACCTCAAAACATCAGTTCTGTCCCAATCATTCATCATCATTCTGCTGTCCCAATACTGTGAGAAAACTGCATCAGTGGAGCAGAAAGTCACCTTCCTGCATGTTGACTGTTACATTGTACATTAATTGTCTGAGAAAGGAAAGGAAGAGGTCTTGGAAAAAACTATACTTCCGTTATTTCCACTACACAAGAGATTGGCCTTCCAATACATGAGTGTCTGTTTCAGGCAGGACACAGCACTGAGTTATGCACAGGAAGTGTTAACCTGTTTAAAGGATAATGTTGATTTATTTGTCTTTCCTTGTGGATCCATGTCCACATTTAAGAAATGGGACTCACGCTGTCTCCTAGAAAATAAATGTGTAGATTGGGTTGTCCGCTGTCTTTTCTTTGTATTCCTCTTAATGTGCCTTATTAAATGAAATGCTGAAGAGTTTTAAGTAGAACTACTTCTTCTTGTTAAGTAGTTCTTGAGAGAACTATAGTCACCACCTGCTTCCTATGTAGTGACAGCAGACCCACATCTGCACTCTGTCCCTGTGGGGATACTCATCCTGTCTCCATGTTTCTGTCTGGAAGGAAGGAGGGGCACTCATCCTTTGCCTTCCTGGCTGACCTCAGAACAAAGAGCTCTGAGCAGAAGGAAGTGCAGATAAAACTCATCCACATCATTAAATACTCACTACTAATGCACAACTAATCCCCCCATTGCACTCTTCTTTCAAGGTAACAGTAAACACATAAATGTTTGTATTTGGAAATATTGTTGCAAGATGAATAAGGGGGGCACAGAGGCAGATGTAACATCTGCAACTCAGTTTTGATCATAACAGATTAAAATTTGTATCACACCGAATGGTCAACATTTTGTTTATTTAAATTTAGATCTCAAGTTGAACTCTACCATTGCAATATTTTACCTCACATGCACAGCAATGGCTAAACCTATGAATAAGTGCCACTAGTCCCTGGGATTTTACAAAGACAATGCTATTCACTGTGGCCTAGAACAGCTGTTTGGACAGGTATATAGCTAAATTACCTGGATTTTGATTTATTACATTCTGAACTTGAAATCAGAGGACAAGTTTTGAACTAATTCTTATGTAATTTAAAAAAAAAAAAAAGACAGAAAAAGAGAAAGTTCACAACAGTGATACACAGCCAACTAAAATTTTGTACTCTAGTGTATTTGAGTGTGCAATACAAGATTTATTCTCCTGTGTATATAAATCTGTTTCACACATTCAAATAAATGCAGCTGTGTTTATTCCAGAGAGCAGAGTTCCAGATGTATACATACAGAACCCCAGATATACATATGAGCACCTTATTACATTACAATTTTCCATTACATTTTTCTAACACTTAGGATTTTATGCCACAGAGCCCTCTGGAATATGCCCCACTACTTTCAGCACTTGCCCAAACAATACAATCTGAAATCCTAAGGGCCACCCAAGTTTGAACGGCTGTGATACCCCATCCATGTTTTGCCTGGAATGAGAGGAGCCTTTCAGACTGTAAGGATATAAGCTACAGGTTCAGCACTTGAATAATACCATTCTTTCAGCAGTATGATATAACTGTGAAGTCTTAGACCTTACATAACTTCAAACTATACTAAAAAAACAGCAACTCCAGAAGAAATTCATATTTTTGCAAACAGGCAATGTCTGCTTGCAGCCACAATATTGAAGGTACGCCAAAAAACCTGACAGTGATACACACAGGAAGGCATCAGACTGAAAATGTCTGCTGATTTTCAAACAAAAAAAAAAATTTCTTCTGTAAGTCAAATTACATTAACATAGATTTCAGAGCCCCACAGCATTAACTAGCAGTTTTCATTAATAAAAATACAAAAAATATTAAAAGCACAAAGCAATAAGCTTGAAAACATAAACCACACCATTCACTGCATAGCCTGCTTTTCAGATACAGCACTACTGTACTCTTGAAGACACAAACTATGGAATTAATAATTCAAATACAAACTGCTTAACAAACTTGTAAAAAGAAAGGGGTAAGCTGTTTTCTATAAAGTGCAAACAAGAATCATATATAATTTAGATTGCAGTTCAAGAGATTATTTCACATAATTATTTTCTTAGCAGATTATTTTCCCAATATGAAACATACAAAGGCATTATACTTAGTAAATAGTGTCATGGAGCACACCTCGAAAATCAAAGCTAGAAAAGGAGTACAAAATAAACAGAAGTACAGGGAAGATTCTCTACTAATGTGCAAATTAGGTTGCTTACATTAGGAAAATATTATTTTTTACCAAGTAGTAGAAGACTGCAGCAGAAAAAAATACTGAAAATAATGTTACCAAAGGCGAAAACTTGAGATTGATTTAGACATTTTGGTTTTTTAGTACATCAACTTATTGTTAAGATTTCAAACAACTAGATAGCAGAGATATTTATTTTTCTGAAACTGTTGGTGACACCTTTGTGCGAATCACAGACACCCTGTAAAAAAGTACTTTTCCAAGAATAAAAATGCAAATGCGTTTCACTGTTGTTTTCTGATTCAGTTCACAATTTCGAAAACCTGGTCTCTGTACATGATCACATGCTGTATTGCAATTGACTTTTAAAATAAATCAATTTTCAAGTAAAAAAGCATCTATCTTTATTGACAAATAGCACAGAGACAAGTTGGAAATACTTAAATCATTGTTAAGGGATCTGATCACAAAAAGAAGGATTTTACTTTCTACAAAATGACTCCATAATATTTTAACACTTTCACAGTGCAGGCAATCTAGAAGAACAATATCAAGACCCTTCCACAACATTTCCCTTCTGGCCTGAGAATTTCTATATAAGGAATGTACACAAAGGGTACTTTTTAGGAGGTTACTGGCACCTGAAAGTGGCCCCTGAGGTACAGATGTAGCATTGCTACCATGAGAGCTTATAGTTAACAGTTTAAAAATGAGGTGTGGAGGGAGGGAGTCCAGCATTGAACCTTTTCCGGCGCATACACTGAGGCACTGTACTGCATATGTATCCAGCAGAACCCTCATTCAGCTTGTAAAGTCTGATCCCATACCAGGCATACTTCATGGAAACAGTTTAAAAATAAGTTTTCCCAGTGAATAGCAGGTGGGACTACCCTGCAAAATCTCTTTTGGCTTGGGGCAGAAACCTGCAGGAATACTTCACCCTAAAGAACGATAAAAGAAGAATTGCTTGAAACTTTAGTCTAGTCTGGCTGGTGTCTGGGCAGAGACTGATAACTCTTACATTTTATGAAGGAATCCGCCTCACTGTGTGTGTTTACATTGCATAAGTGACGACCAGCTGAAACAGCCATTTTCTGTTCTAGGTGGTCTCACAAGTTGGAGCATTTTTTCATCCAAAGGCTGAAGGGAATCCACTGTATAAATTGAGTTGTAATGGGATTTGCAAGTACCTAAAAATGAAAATACCTCATACTTGTTGCAAGTGAAACTCTAGATCCTTTCTTAGCAGATGACTGGATTGCTGATAAGAGTTGAGAGTCAGTGATAATGAAGTCAGGAATAAGCAACCTGCACACCCTGGTGGAGTCAGTAAAAGAAAGTGAGAGGGAATTTGGCAATTAGATTGTGTTAGAAAGCACTATAGGACAATGCAAACAAACAAAAAGATTACTGACAGGCCAGCAATGAGAGTAGTTGAAATAGTCTAATTTATACCAATCCATTAAAGCCCGTTTCTCATTCACATAGACTCAAAATACCCTGGCATTAGGTGTCCCAGCGAGGTATAATCTTACCCTGATGTAGCATTTCTACAAGATGAATTAAAAGGAGATGAATGTTCAAAACAGAAATTTTGTTAGTTAAACATCCTCTGTACTATGCACTGGCTTTGGCTGGGGTACAGTTAATTTTCTCTACAATAACCATACAAAATACTTTTCCTAATGCCTGAGAAATGACACAATGTTATTTTTTTATCCAAAATCCAGGGTCTTTGCTGACTGAGTGGGATGAGTAAAATAAATTAATGACACATCCAACAGAAATTATAAACACTAAATATAAAGGACATTGGTGTCAGGTGCTACACTACAACTTCCAATGTAATGGCACAGGGTACTACTTCCTCTGGATTTCACCTGTAATCCATTGGCAAAGAGAAACTCTTCTAAAGGCTGACTTATACAGATTGGGCTTGTCTCCCTAGACAGCCCCTGGGGTGACTCTGTAGTGGGCTCACTCTTGTGAAAATAGGAAGCTTGTGTGAACTTTCTCTTCTTCCTATTTATAAACAACATTTCCTAGCCTCCATTGAATCCAGGTTTTTTTATTGAATTCTAGCAGCTCACTGGCTGCTTCACAAACTGTCTCATCTGTGCTCCAAAATCCATACCAACTACATTTTAATGCCCTATTCTGACATTTGAAATGAATGAAACTGATCCTTTCATGAATACAACAATGAATGCTAATATTCCAACAATTACAAAGAAAGTCTGCTGCTTGCCATTCATACTGTCACCTTCCACAAAGAATAGCTGAACCTTTCCACGCAGCCGTCTGTGCACAAAACAATTAGTGGAAGCACAGAAGCCAGACAACATCAATGACTTCATAAGGGTGTGCTTACTCTTTCAGTGTTTCTTCACAGTATCCTGCCCAGTGCCTGCAATGTCTGGTTAAGTGCAGACAAAAACTACATCAGCAAAAAATACAAATTCAGACATGAAATATCCTTGACCTGTGACACTCTGAAAGGTCATAATAATCCACAACAAACATAAAACAAGTGGAGGGTCCTGGGTCGTGAGGTACTACCACGTTAGCAGCAAAGATAACTGTATATTACCATGACAAAGCTAATACAAGAGAGATCCAAATTCCAGTGTTACATCTAATTTGCAAAACAATAAACTGAATATTTCAGTGCACTTCTGTGTTAAATTCTAGTCTCTTGAGCACTTCTTCTTTTGAACCATCATATAGCTATTCTACACTCAGATATATGAAAAGCTGAAAAGGCTTCCAAAAAAGAAAATATTTTCAGAAATAGAGATAGAGATAGGTCCTGGGTCTTTCTGGGGTGGAGCTAATTTTCTTCATAGTCACTAATACGGTGCTGTGTTTTGAATTTGTGATCAAAACCAGTGTTTTTGGCTGTTTCTGAAGAGTGTCAAGGCTTTCCCTGTTTCTCACACCGCCCCACCTGCAAATAGGCTGGGGATGCTCAAGAGACTGGGAGGGGACACAGAGATAGAGATTCAGAAATAGAAATAGAGAATTTTCAGAAACTAATGTGGGTATCACCTCTTTTAGAGAAGTAAAATAGTATCTGCTCTATGTTATTAAATAATTCTTTGTTATCAGAAAATATCATGCTTTTCAAAATGAATTAATGCATCAATATACGTCACCAGGGCTATATGAACTATATACATGCAGTAGACTGTGCTGCTGCTACAAGCTATTTATTCCTTAACACAGGATGGCAGAATGGTTGAGGTTGGACAGGACCTCTGGAGGTCAACTTGTCCAACCCTCCTTCTCAAGCAGGGACACCCACAGCCAAGGGCCATGTTCAGATGGCTTTTGAATATCTTCTCCAAGGATAGTCTCAAAGACTCCACAACCTGTGCCAGTGTCCACTCACCCTCACGGTAAAGAAAGTGTTTACTGATGTTCAGAGGGACTGTCCTGTGTTTCATCGTGTGCCCACTGCCTTTGGTACTGTCAGATGAATGCTTTGCTCTTCTACAAATGCTTTGTTTCTACTGCCAAAGTTTATCACACATTTTATCTCCTATTTAATTTGGATGACAAAAAAATATTCTAATATACTTCTACTACCATATATCTCGGCAGCATCATAAAACTGTTATGAACACCTGGAGGCTACTATCACTTCACCATATGATATACAAAATATTCTTCAGTTGGTCATCAAGTTTTTGTTTGGTACAAGCCTGTACAACCCTACACCACAATGGCATTTAATTGTTATTAATTAATGAATTGTACTTTTAAAGAGAGTATTTTTAGTCAAGCAGTTAGCAATATCATGCCTCTTTCTTCTCTAATTTTAAGGCAAAATGCATACTGTAAGTTATATCTTCTTGCATACAAATAGGTATGTGCCACACATTAGGTAATGCAGTAGGCCCTGGCATTTATTTTTCTTTGTCATTTCCAGCAAACCTCTATGGCAGGCAGCACTTTTAAGTCAACTTTTCGTTTGAAGTACAAGTTTGGCTGGCATCCAGGCTGCAGACCATAAAAAAAATACAACCAGCAAAGGGAAAAATCAGAGGGTTCTAGACAAACCTCTTCTAGCTGAAGAGATCCACTCCCATGAATACCTGTGGGCACCTGGTGCCAACAAGACCACACTGAAGGGAGACAAGCTGCTGGAGTTTAGATGGGAGGCTACATGCAATATGAGAGACGAGGAGCCCGGCAGTGCAAGTGCCCTGGCACTGTAGCACTGAAACAAACACTGCTGATTTGCCAACTGCGAAGTTTTTCCAGTTGCTAAACTGATTTAAACAAGTTTGTTATGTGTTAGTGCTTGTTCACAATGCTACAAAAGGGGAACTTGAATGTTTATAATGTCATGCTTGGCTAAAGGCATCTTCTCATTGCCTGATTGCCATTAACCTCAGTATTTCTACAGCACTTCAAGTCATGCAACCACCCCTGCAATTAATGGCAGATGGACTAAGTCCCACACAAATGTGAGGAAAAAGAGAGGGAGACATATCTCTCTCTAAATGTTCAAGAACATGTACCTCAAGGAAGGGTGACAGTAGATGGGAAAACAGTTTAGTGCTACGAAAGCATAAAAAATTAAGACCCAGAAGGCAATTACATCATGAACTGTGCACGGTGACTTGGATGGGCAACAAGTGATTGTAGAAAGAGAAAGAAGAAAATACTGAAAATACATCCCTTTTCATGACTTATTTAAGAAAAAAAGCAATGTAATACCAAGGAAACAGAGTAGGGCAATTATTAAGCAGACCCAAAGGAACAATGGGAAGGTATAATTAAAAAAAAAAAGTGTGGTTGAATGGGGACAAATTAAGCGAAGAGTCAGTCTCTTCCCTTTGTCTGAGAAAAACTAGGTTAGATAAAACTGCAGAACATGTATTTGAGGAGGCTTATGAGCTGCCAGAAGGATTAACATTAGCTTAATGATTAATTGTAAATCGTATTCTCAAAAGTCTTATTTAAAAGTACTCAAATTTAAATAAATGTAAAGGTCTTGGAACTGTATTTCTTTACACTGTGAGTACAAACACATAGGAAGATGGGAGCTGACATCATACACACAATCATCAAAACAATCCTTGTCCTATCTATTTAGCTAACAAAAGAGAACAGTTAAGGGAACTTAGAATGATAATGAAAGTGCTAACAAAAATGAATGGAACACGTTAAAATGCGGAGTACTACCAACTAAATGTTGAAGACAACAATACCAAAATTAAGCAGTAACACTGACACATATTTTGACGCATCATAACCAAAATGTGCTTGCAATATCTAAAATAAAAAAGAGATTATTTTTAAAGCAGAAAAGAATTTTGCAGGCCTTTAGAGAGGTCCTTATTTTTTTGGAGGGGGGTTTTGTTTGGTTGGGGGTTTTTTTGTTTGGTTTGGTTTGTGGTGTTTTGTGGAGTGAATTTTACTGGCAATTATTTAAGAAAGAAGTCTCATATATAAATGAATACTGGAATACAAAGAACAGAAACCCATCATTCTAAAGCACTCTTAGAATATATTTAAATATTACATTTTGTGATATCACATACTTGTAACAAAAGAAGTTGAATAGTGAACTGATTTTTTAACTGAAGTCAGGGGTGGGCCATTATGGAAAGGAAGAATTACAGTTTCCAGCAAGACATGTGTTTCAAAATTCTCTCATACCCACTGTAAAGAATTAGTTAATCAATTTTTATAGAAATTAATAGAAAACACCGGGGAACCTTTAAAAAAATTCAACTTTTTTTTACATCTCTCTTTCCTCCACATAAACCACTATTATATAGACATCCTTTCTTGATTAATGATATATTCACTATGGGAACCCAGCCTTGGCTGCACACCACTGCCTGAGAGACATCTCTGAACCTTCATTAATGACACAATCTGTGTTAGACAGTATAATATAGTGAAGTAGCAGTAGACCACTTCTCTGAAAAAAACATGGCAAGAAATTTGTAATCCTCACATATTTTTACCCTGGGGTAGAAAAATGAAAATATTAGTCTTTAGAATCAGTAAAGCTTAGAAATAACATTAAAAGATCAGTGGCCTGAAATGGCCCTATATGCCATGCTTCTCAAGTAAATAGCAAAGAAAACATTTGTAGTTTGAAGACATGTGCAAAACAACGGTCCTGGGTCTTTCTGGGGTGGAGCTAATTTTCTTCATAGTCACTAATACGGTGCTGTGTTTTGAATTTGTGATCAAAACCAGTGTTTTTGGCTGTTTCTGAAGAGTGTCAAGGCTTTCCCTGTTTCTCACACCGCCCCACCTGCAAATAGGCTGGGGATGCTCAAGAGACTGGGAGGGGACACAGCCAGGACAGCTGACCCCAACTGGTGACATCATGCTAAGCAATAAAATGGAGAGGAGTGGGACTTTGCTAGGTGAGCCATACTTTGTTTGGGAACTGGCTGGGCAACTGTCTAAACACTGGAGTTGGTGCATGATTATCTTTGTATCACTTGTTTTCTTTTCCTTCTTTTTTTTTCCACTTCTCCTTTACTTATTTAACAATTTTTATCTTGACCCATGAGTTTTCTTGCTGTTACTCTTCCTTTCCTCTTCCCTCACCCCACTGCAGGGATGGGGGGAGTGAGCAAGTGGCTGTGTGGTGTTTAGTTGCCTGTCAGGATTAACCCACAACAACGGTGTAGTTTTGTAATGGAGAAGAGTCTTTTTAAAAAGTCATTTTGTAGCATGAGTCAACCTGGTTTGCTGCCAGAATGATTTGACATTTAAAAGAGTTTATACCAAAAAGTGCCCATGTGCCATGTCTCGGATGACAAGACCTGGCTGACTGCCCATTCACATCTGTTCCCAATATGCACCCCCAGAAAGTAATGAAAATCCTATAACCACAGCCTCAATATTTATTTATTTTTCACAGTGAACAGCAAGCTTTTTCATTAACTGGGCAGTGGCTTTAGATCAAATGTGTTTAGATCAAATGCGTTCCTGTAGAACAGGAACAAGGATAACACTTGACAGATGAACTCATATAAGGATTTGTAAACTTCAGTACAGGAGATGGAGGCAGAAAGAACTGATAAAAGGAAAAGAAAGCATAAACAAGTATGAAGACAGTTTGCATTTTGACTTTCACCTCCAACTGGATATTTAGTTTCACAGGGACTAGAACAGAACTGTCCACACATAACAAGTTCTCAGTTATGAAAGAAGATTCAGGAAAAAAAAACATAGAAAGTAATCATAACCGTCTCCACCTCTACGACACCAGATTCCTGAAGACAGGACAAAAAAACCAAGGGTGAAATTTGGACCCGAGTTAGACCAGTCCCAAATTACTTTTTCTTCTACATGTTGAGTATCAACATCTTCCATTTATGTTCTTTCCAAAAGGACTGACTCTTCAAGTGTTGAGTACTTCCCACTTGACTTTAAATCTGTTACTTATTCATGCATTTAGATGCCTAATTTTAGACATGTGTGGTTAGAAAATATCAGCCTTGGGCCATATGCAAAATAGCATCAGGATTTCTCAGTTCTGCTTTGAATTTTCAATGGAAACAACAGAATGCTTTTCAGTTTTTAAGCCTCTGACTTTTAAAAACACTCTTTTCTGTCCTGAGGTATGTGGAAGACAAGGATGCTTTTCTCCAGTGCATTGCTCATCTTCTCCATTTTTCCTCTCCCATTCACCACTCCACTTGAAGACGCACTCTGCTCCCAGTTCTTACCTTGTTCTTTGGAGAACTGAGATGTGATCATTCACCATCCTGCATTGCTATAGAGTAGCAATAGCTACAAGGATTTTAATTACAGAGCCGAGGACCATCACAAACCTTTCATTCACACACAAGGTGTGTTTTTTATGAACGCGTATCCTCTCTAACAAAGCAAGACATACATTTTAGAAAAAAGAGAAAAAATAGAAAAAATAAAAGAGAATTTCTAAGTAAATAAACAAGCTTATAGACAAGGACACACCACAAGTGACAAGTGTGAGTCATATCTTTTAAATGCAGTGGAAACATGTATTGCTCTTAGACAAACATAAGATCGTACAGATTCTCACCTTCTTCTCTGTGTTAGGAAGCTGCAGCTGTTGATCTGAGATGTGCACATTACAAGAGTTACACAGACATTTTGTTATACTCAACCTAGTTGATTAACAGCAATATCACACAGAAAATCGGGCATACAAAGATGAATAACTTTACCAGGAGATCTAGAGACTTTCTGCTGAACAAAACCCCAAAAACTTTCAAAGTCCTGAAGGCAACAGAAAAGAATCCATTGGGTTTGAGATCAGATCTGTCCTATAGCAGGAGTTCAGTGACACAACCTTTTACTAGCCCAGTGGAAAACTACTTCTAACAAAAAGAAAAGAAAAAACAAGGGAAAAAAAAGCATCAACAAAACCCTACCTGATGTCCCAAAAGCACCAAAACTGGGATAAGTTCATCACTTATTCTTTAAAGTTATATAAAATTTTATTGAGCAGTTGATGTCCTCCATATGTATAAATGCAATATTTATATGGAGATAGAGATACAAACATATAGATGATTTGTGATAAAGTACTCAGTTACGAATAGTGTTTATTCTCATTTAATTAATCCAGGATTAAACAAGGTACTTCAGCGATGTTCTGCTTTTTAACCTATAAAATAAGCAATTCTCCTGCGAATTCTCTTTGTTCCAATGCTAATTTATAAATTTTGTTAATCAGGAAGTACTGGAAAACAGTCTCTAAGTCATCTTAGTTTGTTCTGTCAGTGGTCCAGCTCTCCTAAACAGCTAAGATAATGCTTCAATTTTCCATCATGTGTCTTTAATAAAAAGTGTTTTGTTTTGAAGAATGGCATTACTTGTCTTGGTGTATCAAGTGTTTGTCTCTGACATAGATATATTTGCATTCTGAGTGATAATGTCCATTCTCTCTAGTTTTCAACTTTGGAATTTTCCATAATAATCAGTATCACACCTACTTTAAAGTACACATTTTGTTATTTGCGATTTCAAGAATATTTTCTAAGTAAAGCCCCATCGCTAAGTTCCAACAGTTGCACACTGTAGAAAAACCAGGCAGAGCCATAGAACAAGGTGTGCATTGTGGATTGTACTGATGCATTACCTATGACCATGGCTCATCTGGCTGCTGGGTTAACAGGTCACTGGCATGGAGCCACCAAATTTCAGAGAACAGCCTCTCTCATGGTATTTTGATATTTCCCCCTCTGGATTTGTTCCAATAGGGAAGTGATGGAGCATATGAAAACTGGGAGTGGAGCTGGGAAGCTAACCAAACTATTTCAAACCTCAAATGTTTAGGTTAGATACTTATGTGGTCTCAACCAGCTCACCCATCCCTATATATTACAGCATCGGGAATGATGATTTAAAAATACAGGAATGATACAACAGTGCCAGCCACTGTTAAGTGTATTTCATGTTTCTTGCAGTCAGTTCTGCACCAATGAGCACACTATGTGAGTACTTTGGGCATAGTTATAGGAATAAGATTTTGTCTTTTCCTAATTTTTTCTGAACGTAGCATTATAGATTGCCTGGACATGCTACCCATTTGCAGTCCTTGCTTCTGAGCTGCTGGAGAAGTAAGCTAAATAGGATCTGCTAAATAGTCAGCCATCAATGCTGGGAAAAAAAAAAGAAAAACAGCCCTGTATTCCAGCAGAGAACATGGTATTATCACATGTGCAGTTCAGGCCTCACTCTGGACAAAAGGAAACTAACAGTTCTGTGCAAGATCCTGGGCTTGGGTGTACAGGATCCATGGATATAAAAAGACAGTAATCATTCCTCTACAGGAAGAAGAAATCTTGCAGTGCTTGAAAGGACCTTTATCACTGAGAAGCGCCTTTACTGTAGAGCTTTTAGGACCATAGCTACATCCTTTAGTTTCAAGGGGGTTTAATCACAGTGCTGAACAAAACAACAGTACCGAGAAAAACAAGGGTCTGTCAGCTGAAACTGGGCAAACTGGGTTTTTCTTTCATTTTACGTACAGTTCTCATTGATGGCATCTTTGTTCAGCAGTTTATTGTCCTTTTTTGTACTGGGCTCAGGTGCCCAGGTGCTGGCAGCCTCTGTGAGGGGAAGCCAGGGCTGCTTACGGCCTGTTCCAGCTGGCTCCAATGGACACACTGCAGGACACAGCTGAGCCCCACAGCCAAGACAGAAAACACTGGAAAACAGATCTAAAGAAAGGGCAAAACACTGCCTGGGCGAG
>VZRJ01006778.1:66013-140401 GCA_013397565.1 Ptilonorhynchus violaceus | reverse complement strand
GGGGGGGAGAAGGTGTTAGGAACAGCCCTACAGACACCAAAGGCAGAGGGGGAGTACGGGGAGGAGCTGCTCCTGGCGCCAGAGCAGAGACTCCTCCGCAGCCAGGAGAGACAAAGCTCACCCCTTCTCTTAGCTCACTCCTCCATTTCCTCCTCTCTCTCTGCAGAGAAGGCCAGAGGATATCTTACACACCATACCTTGCATGTGCCCATCTAACGGTACAATTAGAAAACGAGAAAGCAGGAGAAGAGCAGGAAAACCTCGAGTGTTAGCTGTGGGTGATGGCTCTGGGCTGGGGAAGTGACCCCCCGGAAGGACAGCAGCTGCAGAGCACAGTGACCATGCCTGCCACTGCTAGTGGGCCTGCATGGCCCAGCCACACACCCAAAAGGGGCCCAAAGGGGTTTAAATATATAATCTTTCCCATTGTATTTTACCATAAACATTTTAAACTGCATTAAGAGTCATATACTAATGTTTTGAATCATTACGCTATCAGACTTTCAATTTGACGGGCCACTGAGGGCAGACCTGAAAGCATTCAATAATGTCTCGATATTTAAGAGCATGCTGGTAATGTAGAACAAACAAACGTATGTTTTATCAATACAGTATAAAATATGACCATGAACTGTGCAAATCAAATCTGGAATGACAAAGCTCAAGCTAGTCTCATCAGCCCAGCAGTGTGCCCCGTAAGACTCCTTAATGTCTTTGGTCTCCTCTCTGACTCCCTGCAAAAGTGGCATAAAATCCTTCACTGTGCAATATTGAAAAATCTGGGATGGGGAGTGATAACAATATGTGCAAGCTGTTTGAAGGGCTATAACTCAGCAGGCAGCTTGGAGGTGGAGTTTAAGTTTTGTTTACCTTCTTCAGTCTCAGCAGCTTGAACATTTACTGCTCATATCAGTTATTTTACCATATAGGCCTGTAGGGTAAGTTTGGAGGACAATGATTTTAGAAAAGATAACTGAAGAAACATTTGGATGAAGTCAGAAGAAAATGACACACATAAGAGTAATAAGCACACACAACATTACATGTTTTCAGCCTAGGAGCATGTATCATTTCAAATTTTAGCCAGCTCTGGGAAAAAGAGAAAAATAGACTGTATTCAGATAGGATGGCAGTTTTTGTCAGTGTCATTGACAGATGTCAAATAAAGGTTTAGTGGAAATGAGACTGACATTCACCAAAGACAAACATGGATCCCATACAGTGGAACGGCTACTGACTTGTGTTTAATGTTTTTTTGAAATGCTCCTTCTACAAACCACTCTTTTTCCATTAAAATTAGAGACCACTTTGACCAGACAGCCTCTCACAGTACTAGTTACTCATAGAAGTTGAAGGTCAGCTCCTGTTAAAAGACAATATTTATTAGTACAGAGGAGGTGTAAAGGTAAATGGGGTAAAGGACTTTTGTCTCTTGATTCTTCATGCACTTAAAAGAGCAAATTTGCTGGAGTGGCTTAGTTTAGAAGTGTAGATTGAATGCAGAAACTACTTGACCAAGAAAATTGGTGATGAAGTATTTGTGGAAACATTTAAACACCTCCACATTCTTTTTTGAAACCTTTTGATAAACTACTGAATTTCTGTTGTTCAATCTATGAACTGACAGAATTTCTTTTGAACATATTCTTCATTCCTAAGCAAAATTTTCATGTCAGGTGACACCTTAAAACTGAAGAAAATATTTCATTTTTTTAATTTTCCAAGTAAGACTTGAAATAAAGTCTTATTCAGTTATGCAAACCAGAAAGTATTAACAAAAATTAATTTTACCTTATAATTAAAACACTCACAAGAACAGCAAGGTGTGGAATTAATGATGGCTAGAGAGAAGGGAAGATATCTAACCTGCCAGCCATGGTGTAAAAGCGTTGTGGTTTCAAGGCAACAGTTTTGATACAGCTCTATGGGTGTTTTGCCTTTGTGGAAGTTGTTGGAGTATAGGAACATGAATGCTAGGCTGCAAAGTTTAAACCTTAGTAAATAACAGCAAGAATCTTCAGATATTTATCAAAGCTCTTTGATATGTGAACCACACAAACCTGCTAGTTTTTCCCTATAAATTTTATATTCTACTTCTTGAATACTACTTCTTCAGCCCTCTCCACAGAAATAATGATACTAGGAATCCATGTGTCAGTAGGAGTTCAAGTATATTGAAAAAGAAACATATAGACAAGATAAGCAGTTATGAAAATATACTTTAAATACTATCTCTCCACAGTAACCCTTATGACTACAAATAATCCAATAATCTCTAATTATTTACATGGAATTTGTTGTGTCATCCACAATCAGGAATGATTAAATATGCTCCATTCTTTCTGCATTGTTTATTCTGCATTAAATATTTTGTTTATGCAGCATGTCTTACCTGAAACGCTACCCTGCTGTGGAGCCTTAACTTAAACAGTATAGAAAATTAGCTGTTTCTAGAAAGAAATATATTTTTGTTGTGTTTCTTTGAGCACATACGAAATTTCTCGATTTCTGGTTTAACACACATTTTCTACCTAATTTATGTACGGGTGAAACTGAATGACTGGTGAGTAAAGAGAAGATAATTCTTCCCAACTCCAATTCTAAAAAAAGATTTTGCTTACAGCAAATCTCCATAATGCAATCACCGACTTCTGTGTGTGTCATTTGATCCAACAGGAAATAATATGTGAGTATGCAAAACAGAGTTGTATTCAGCAATAATACATAGACATTAGATGGCAATCAGCAATAGTGCCTACACATACTGTGCAGGGAATAATGAGGGAGCTCAGTTAATCACATTGTAGCAGAAGCAACTATTATCATTCTTATCCAAAACTTTAGCAGGTTTTAATGAAATTTTTTAATGGATGAGGCTTGGTCTTATTCCAAAACCAAAAGGGCTTGAAAACAAAAAGCTTGAAACAAAGGACTTTAACAAAGATTGCACAAAACTGTTTGTACATATACATCACTAAATTTTCCAGCACAGAAGTAGGCAAAGTCTCTTTGGTCTTGCTGAAATACTAGTCCGTCACTGGAGAAAGTAGGAAGGCAAAGAGCTGAGAAGAAATAGAAGATACATTTTCAAAAAAATTTCAAATGTATTAAGAGGAAAATACTAATGACTGGATATTTTACTGACAAACAAAATGCTTTAAACTGTCCTAACCGTCATATGTAGATGTGGGTAGATCTTTACTACAGGGATTATACTCACTTCACTCTTTCATGTAAGAGTGTTTTAGTACAGAATCTTTGTGGCTCTGAAGTATCCTTTACTAAGGCTAAAATTTATTCATGTTAGATGTCATCTTTCTTAGGAAACAATGGGATGAAGGAGGCAACAGTAGACATTTCAAAGGCATGGTTCTTCCAGAAAGCAAAAGTGTGAGCAGTGGAATAGAGTTAGTTCTCTATGTCTTTAAAAACTTGGCTAAGAAAAACCAAAAAGCTTCACAGATGCTTGACTACGCCTCTGCTAAACCACAAGAAGTTGCCAGTAGAAAGTACACAGCTGAGAAAAAAACATTTAAAGCTTTATGGAAGGTAAGCTACTGTGAGAGTTTCACAATTCTTTTGGGACTCAGCTTTGAAAACAAAACTCATAATTCAGAAAAGCCCTATTGCTTTTAAACTTTATTTGAAAACACTGTAAGTGAAAGAGCTCTTTGTTTTGTTTTCATATGTAACAGTGGGATTTTTCAAGTATCTGTTTATGACTTTTACAGTCTGAGCATGGCTGAAAAGAGAAGTAAGCACAAAGTAATCAATGCACAATATTATTTGCTTTATTCCCTTCTTTTATTTCTATTTTTGTATCTCTTTAGGAAAACTGGTCATATTTCACATACCAGAGTATAAGTTATATAAAAATTTGCCCAGTATAGAAAGCTAAACATCCTCTGAGAATATATTTTCTTCCTGGCTAGCCCAGCAACATTTTTATGCTTTCATATTGGTAAAAAATATATTTGAAAATTTTGATCTAATACTAGAAAAGTACAAGTCACTTTAGAATATACAAAATTAATTATTACGGGTGAGTTCTCTTACCATGGCCATTTTCTCAGTCACTAGTATTACATGAGAGTGGCAACAAACTTCAATTTTACAAGACATGGGATATCCTATTTCAGAGCTCTACTACAGTCTGCCAGAAGTAAATCTTATTGTTGTTACAGTATGATTAATTGAAGTAAAAAAATCCCACCGCTAGCAACAAAACAAAAGAAAACCAAAACAAGTTTTTGAATAGCACTTTGCAGTTAGCATTTTGTGATGTTTGCATGTCAGGCTACAGAACTTAAATATATTTTCAACATAATCCTGTTTGGTATGATGCCATTGGTGTTCTTTCCCAGTTAATTTATGCAAGCAAAGTTCCATACTCTGTCTAGCTGGACATCACAATAGGAGAATTATCATATCATGGCTTCAATTCCATCCCATTTAGAGATTTTTACTTCAGACTGTCGTTTTTCCTCAGTCGCAGTAGCCACAAAGGATTTTCTTAGCCTGTTTAAATATGTAAGAGGCAGGTACACAGCTGCAAGAGGTGTGTATATGCTCACACAAATGAAAATTATGACTGTGAAGTGAGAAGATTTTGACAAAGTAATGATTTTTCTTCTGTAATTCTATGTTTCCCTTTAGGAGGTGAAGGATAATACACACATACACTCTGCCCCATTTGCAGATGCTCATCTTTTGTGACATTTATCAGAGCATACAGTTTGGCTTCCCAGGAGCAGGAGAGGCAATACTTTTTCTGAAAACCTGTGCCAAAGGCTTAGCATATATTGAGTGTTTCCAGCGCTTGAGATCTCTTCTGGAATGTGATCTGAGTTTGGTTAGATCTGGAGGCAGCTTTGCAACAAACTGTTTCAAAACCCACCCCTTTCTTCCTCCTCCAGCTCCCTGTCATGCTCACTCACATCTGAGATAAATGATAGACCAAAAACCCAGGGCCACTGGAAGAAGTCATCAGATCTCCCCCACCTTCTGAGCCTACACTTCTTCAATAAATGAAGCACATGAGCATTTGGAGGAAGCTTCTCTCCCTCCTCTGCCACTCCTTTTCTTTTAGGAAGTAGATAAGTCTTGAATTCTTCCTTTCGTACCCACCCTGCCTCAAATATAGGAGTTTCTGGACAGGTTTCTCTCAGCCTAGAGTAAGAGGCAGGATCACACAGGGCTGCTTCATTGCTCTAAAGCCTTGTAGAGTATATTCCAAAAATACAGGAAATTGGACAGAGGTTTGAGAGCTCACATAATGAGTCCAGGCTGGCTAGCCAAAAGGTTGACAGGGAAAATATAAATTTAGGAGAACTATATTTATTGAGGCAACTAAGAGATAAACAAGGCACAAACAAACACACAAACAAGGCACATTTTACCAGAAACATATAAAAAAGACAAGCAATGACGAGGGGAACATTCATTGCAAGACTCCCTCTTGTTATCCTCTAATGTGAGTTCTTGACTCTATCAGCCCAGAATCTGGACCCCACCTTGGAGAATCGAGTCCCTTCCAGCAGTCACCAATGCCCTGCAAGATTTCCCGGGCTGACAGATAGCACATCTGGAAGATGAGGCTTTTAATTTTCAGAATGTTGGAACAAATATGGCAACCCCAATAGGCAAAAGGGCAATCCCCAGAGTACAGCTCTCTTCTCAGACACATAAAGTTTGAGAGACAGAAGTCACTAAAAAAAAAAAACCAACAAGTACAGTAGAGTCTTTCTTTTAAAAAATCTGGGTCATCATCAGAGCTCGTAGGATCTGATTTGTGGTGTTGAACCCTCAGACTGCTGAAGCATACCCTGTTGAGTGATTCACTGTTGTATTATTCACTGCACGTCAATGGAAGCTGTTGCATAAATGCTTGTGTAACTTATTCTAGAGGACAACTGAAGTCATAAAATATCTGCTGTAGAAGGCAGATACACAACCATAGAATGTTCCAAAAAGCTATGAAATAAGTGTAGATTTACAACTCTGTAAATATATATGACTCTAAATATATGAAACATTTTGAACTGTCTTTCACTTTTCTATTTGAGAAATTTTTTTATTTAAAAAATTTCATATTTCTAGAGACTAAAAAAATAATTTGCTTCCTAGGAGTATTTAACTTAATATGAAAATGTGAGACTTAACAAACACAATTCTTAATTTGGCATCCTATTAGTCTTGTTTATTTGCAACATACCTTATTAATGCCAAGGGACTAAGAGGGACTTAGTAAGTGTTTAAAAATAGGTGTGAAAAGTAAAATTGAGTTACCTAGTAAATATTGACAGTGGTCTTAAACATTAACTACAGGAAGTATTGTTTTTATTTCTGCTCCTCATATGAGAGGGAAGGAGTTGTTTTTACTCTATCCTCAGTTTCCACAGACTTTTCTTTTGACAGTGTCCTGGTACAGCAGGGTAGGTACCCCAATAAGTGTGCTAAGTTATTGAACTAAGTTATCTGTTGGAAATTGCTTTACTCTCCACTTTGTCTTTTTCTTGTTACTTTCCTATTGTTTACACAGAATCTTCCTACAGAAAGAGCTTATGATGTTTTCTTGCTTTTCTTTTTTTTCCAGAAAGACAAGCTGCAGTTTCTTTCATGCTGTTGAAGGGAGGTAAGCTAGCATACATACTGGTGTCAGCCCTAAAACAGTCTGAATGCAGATCTAAAGCTGCCAATCTGACAGGAGACACAATAGCACTTTGTGATTTCTCTGGTGGCAAAACTAGTTCCAGATATATGCAGTTTGCTGCACTTCTAGTTTTGCCAATTCAGCTGTCTGCAAAGTAGACTCTAAACAGATCAATGAGCGCAGTAAAAAGTAAGACTAGAAAAAGTCTGTACCTGTGTATTCCAAAAGACGTGAAGCATTCAGGAAAAAAAATCTTGGATGCAGACAGGACTTCAGCTTGTAAATCATGTTCTTAACACATTATGTAATGATTTCTAGTCCTCAAATTCATTAATCAGTCAAAGACAATGTGTCAGATGTGTCAGATATGTCATTTCACAAAAGAAATTCAGGCAGGCAGCAGAGACAACAGAAACTTACTAGAACAATATCCATATAGAAGGAAATAGTACAAGATAGACAAGGCTGTCTGACAAATGAATAAACAAGATAAACAAACAATATTTTACATTATTTGAATTAAGGTAAGATACACTATTAGAAACAGAAAAGTTAGCTATTTAATATTCACAGAGGGGAAATTTACAGAAAAAGCAAATCTGGAGAGCCAGAAGATGATTGGAACAACCTAGCTGGCGGCTCTACATCTGAGCACTTCACAATAAATTAACTTAATTTATCTTCATGATACCTTTATAAAGTAATATTCTCATTCCACAGATGAATGACCAAATCACAGAGGAAACACATGGTTGAGCCAACTACCAAACTCATATCTCACATTCCTGCCAGGCTAAGCTGGAAAATACTTTTTGAATGTATTTTGGGAAGCAGATAATAAGAAAGGGATGAAAAGAGAGGAAAGAGACACAATACAAAGCGTTACTGAAAAGAGATGTCATTTTCACTGAACTTCCATTATATTTCAAACTTAACTCATTGACGTTTTGAGTAGTACAGTATGCTTACCTACTCTAAAGAGCAGTTTTAGTGCACATCTATAGTAAGTATCTAGAAGTAGTGCCTGTTGTTGAGTTGAGAAAGCAGATTGATTAATTTTTGTTAAAACCGGGCCTAACTTCTCTCTGTTCTCTTCACAACTACTCCAAAACCCAGAAAGGGACTTGTACAATAGACCAGTTTCATGACAGCTCCTTTAAACTTTTGAGCAGTAGAAGTATGTATATAAACAGGTAGTGCAGCATAACAGAAGCATATCTGTAAGGTTAAATAGCTGGTCCTCAGTACCCAACATCTACTCCATACATATGTCAGACGTTTTACATCAGACTTGCTCTAAACAACAAAACAATTATTAATCACTGGAACACATTATACTCACTCCAAAATAGACCTTCTAGTTCAAATTCATTTAAGATCACTCCACAGGGCAAACCCTAACATAGTAAAGAGGCCAGCCTTGCTGTTTGCCTCAGCACACATATCCCCCTAGAGCACTAATTTAAACATCCTTTCTGCCTTGCAAATTGAGCACTGTGTCATACACAAAATCTTGAGTTCCTGGTCTTCTTGTAGGATTTGATGACTGGATGAACAACATAAGCATATGGCTGAGAGCTGGGAACTTGGGAGTTCTGATCTTTGAGGTATCACTGATCCTCACTTCTGTGGGACATACTCAGAGCAGAAGGACATGAGTACCTACCACATACATGATTATGCAAATTGGCTTGAATGCACAATCAGACTTGGGTTTTCTTGGCATGCAAATTATCCTTAGGGATAGAAGAGACTTGCCTACAAGAAAATAAAATCCCGCACTTGCCTGGAATCAGAATGCCGCAGAAACAAAAATTATAATGTCAGAACAAAAATCTCTGTGGCCTTCCTCAGATATGACACATATTCTTTCTATTCCAGCCACAGACACATATTATTAGCTGGTTGAGGGGCTGCATCAAAGATTGTTTTTGCCCACAGTTTGAAGGCAAAATTGGCTAAGTATTCATTAATGCTTCCAGGAATCCAATGAGTTACCTTAGCCATTTCCTTCTCACTGTGATGCAGACAATATGCCATGCAATGCCTCTAAGGAGAAATCACAGCTGTCATTTCAAAATTAACATCTTAGACTATTAAATCCCTAATTTGGTTTATTATTTTAAAGACTTACCTTCTAGTCGTTTAGACGGGCCTTGGAGAGTACTGGGAGCCATTCCAAATTAGAAATGAAATTAGAATCTAAGTCTGTAAGAGAAATCTCAGTGCATTTCCCGATCACCATACTCTGTCCCAGTTCTTCTCCCACAGTCCAAAAGATCCAGGAAGGGAAAGGATCTGAGTATACCCTGTGATGCTTACTGTATCTCTGTATTCCAAAAATGGCTGACTTCCAATAAGTTGTAGATTCAACAATAAATGCTCTTGACCAAAAATAGTTTGGTGTTCAATTACCAAATGCATTTTCCTATATTGAGGGTTCAGTTTTGCTGAATGCTCTGAACAAGAAGATGAATAGAAAAGTGACGGTTCCCTGTTGTTTGATACAAAGTTATTCAAGATAGTCAAAAACTGACTGTGAAGAGTCCCAGAAACTCCTGATGTGCTGAGTGGCTGGGAGATATAAAGGCACGGGGAATTCAGTGTTGATAAATGCAAAGTATTGCACATGAGAGAAGTGTTTCTAAATAAAGATGATGGGTTTTAAATTAGTATTATGACTCAGGAATAGAAATTTTGGAGTAAAAAAACCTGAAAACTGCACCTCCATTCCTAGCAGTGGTCAAGAATGTTTAAGAAACTACTAGAAAAGGAAACAGAAAACTTCTTCAGGCCATTAAGAAAACAAGTGTACCCACTTCTTGAATACCAGTTATAACTGCTATTAAAAAAGCACATAATGGATAGTAGAAAGTTTGGTGAAGAATGATGTGAATTGGACAACTTTTAAACAAAATGAGATCAGAACTCTTCAGTCTTGGAAAAAAAGATTGCTAAGGATTATATGAAATACTTCTATAAATTTTCTGGTGTCCCAGAAAATGCTTTCCAGCCCTTGATGGATGAACAATGCTTAATCCTTCAAATCCTTCAAAGCCTGTTAGGTGTGATATGGATGGTGTGATCATGAGGCACAATTATGATAGGAAAACTATTTCATTAAACTAAGAGATGTTCCAACATAATATTAGCTGATATAAAATATGATAGAGTGAACCATACATTTTTACACAAGCATGTAAACTGTCACAGTCAGATAAAGAGGTCCTTCCAAACTCTGTGCCCATAACTCAGTTGTCTTCATTGGCATTTCTTGTTATACCATTGGCTTCATGGAGAGCTAATTTTTCCATTCTAACCCTCACTATTGCCCTTACCATTGCCAAGTCCTTGAAACTTTACCTGTTGGAGTTCCATATTTTAGCAAAGTAACAAGCACATTTACAAAGGTTAGTTTGGTTTCAAGGGTTAAATTAGTGGTTATAAAGAACATTAATGAAAGTTCTTTCAAAGAACAAGTCAACATAAATTTTGCTAAAATGAGAGGACTCAAATGCTAATGTTAAAATAATAGTAACAATTTTTTTGTATGAATTCAGGAGATGTTTACATTGTTGACATATGTTTTATACAAGCAGACATTGACTATAATTGTATTCACATATTCCTTGCACTATTTTGACTAATGTGACCTCTAATTCTTACTAACAAAAAGTATTTATATTTAAGTTTTCAAACTATTCAGAATACAGCAAAAGGCCTTTGCCACAAGGTACAGAGTGGCAGGCACAAGAAAAAACTGAATGTTACTGAATGTTTCTTGTTTCTGGGGCTCTATATAAGGAGAAAAATCAGTTTCAGTCTTGCTGCTGAAAGGACGGGGAAAACATATTGAGCAACTCAGTTTTTCCCACAGAAAGTAGCCATTTCAGAGGTAGTCCTCATAAAGACTATGTTAATAAAATACAGCTTTTATTTTGTGTTAAACTGAGGAACATTAAATTTGAAGAGCAAAAGCTTCAGAGTTTATGGTGGAATATGAATTAGTTGGAATAGTTCTTGGCCAACCGCTAATTGACCATTCCTAGATATAACACTGAAGAAGGAAAGGCATTTCACTGTCTGGTAACCTTCACATGTAAATGGAAAAGAAAATCTCACTGAAGAACATTCAGAAGGATAAGATTTGTTTCAGGACAGGACTGGCAATTTGATATGAAAAATGTGCAGAGAGAAAGCACTAAGGGAAAAATTCGTTTCTAGCCTGTTGCAGCAGGGAATGTTGGATACATGGATCAGGGCTAGTCATGACTAGGAGCAGCGGGGTGTGATAACAAGAGGCATGGCAGCACATCAGCCAGCTGTTTCTCATAGAGGGCGAGGTTCTGTCAGTCAGCACGTAGCTTTCTATCCAAAATCACACTGAAAACTGGAAAATTAGAATTTGGAGGTCAAACCCAAGTTCTCTTCAGGTTTTGAGGTTGTAATTGTCTCAATGTTACATACTGTATCCAGAGGTGAATGAGAACTCGGACATCCTGGACACTCTGCTGGCAAGTTGAATTATATTTGCACTTTTCAAACATAAAATAGTATTTATGTTTCCAGAATGCCTCAAGCATTAGACAACAAATTATTACTTTTTTTTTTTATTATTAAGGCATTTGTTTTTCATTCCACACAAAATGCATTCATTCAGTTCCATACCAGAGCAATTTTTTCAAGGATTATATTCTTAATGCCAGAAACAAGGCTGTTGCAGAGTATCTGGAAAACTCTTGTATTGGTAAAATAATCAACAAAAAGCTTATGACTAAGAGATAAAGGATAAGATGTCTAATGAAAGGCATGGAGCAGAATAGAAGTTAATGTACTTTCCAGAATCGGGACCTGGTGACAAAATTCAATTTAAGTAGGGGGGTTTGTCTGATAGTGAAAGTATCAGAGCTCACCATGTCTGGGTCAAAATGAGATAGTGAAAAGGTTATTAGAAAACTTATTATTTCTAGTATTTACAAGACATAGTAATTTGAACATAAAAACTTAGGTGCCTGTGTGTTTTCTTTCGAAGAGCCAGATAGTTACATATGGAACATGCAGGCACCATATAATATTTCTGCTTCTTTACAACATATAAACTCCTTGATGGCTTTGTCCATAAAAGTAGTTCACTTTTTAATGATTCTGTTAAAAATAGTTTTTTCTGAAAAACAGTGGTGTAATGAGGTTTTTCTGTATGGTTTGCAATAGAACAGGACCAAAAGTCCCAGGTTCAATGGTGAAAAAAATGACAGAATTGTGATTCAATGTGGTGTTAAGCCATAAAGAAATCAAATATAATGCTAAGAATTTAACCATAAAATATTAACAAAGTTTTCATGTCATGTCCAGTAAATCGACATGAAAAAATTGGTTTTAATTTGCTTTTATTAGAAAGTAATCCAGCAGAACAGAATCCTAACAGGTTGCACACGATTTTTATAATGATTCATATAACATTGCCTTCCCTGGCTGATTTGAGATAGGATTTTAATACAGCTAATTGTCTTCTGCAAACACTATGTGAAGCAAGGACAGAGCCAGGCACTGCCTGACATATGCTGGTTTTTACATGTGCCAAAACAAAGCACTGTGCTGCACCCACTTCTGGCCTGTGGGAAAGTGAGACCACTAAAAACATATGATGGGCATGCAGTAATCTATCCTGAGAATTTGTGCTGATATTCCAGTTGCAAAGATGGCTCCAGAGCCTGTGTAAATGGAATGTGTCTTGAACACTGTCAAACTGGTTTAAATTTGCAAGAGAGGTCTGCTACGGCAGTAGGGAAGCTATATATTAAAACTCATTTCTGAAAGGAAGATATATAGCCTACCTGGAAGGTCTTATTGAGACCTGACAGTTCAAGATATATGATGTTCCTGCCAAATTTCATCCTTTACACAAACACAAAAATACTATGAGGGCTAGTGTTGTCTCCTGAAAGGCTCCTTTTTGCGTTCACAACATTTAAGATCATAGAGGAAGCACAGCTGGTTTTAGGCAATAGTTCAGTCACCCAGCAGGCCAATAGCAAGAACAAACGTAAGGAAACTCATGGGACAAGGTGAAGACAGTTTAATAAGTGAAGGAAAGATAAAAGGGGAAAAAAGGTAAAAACAAAACAGTGCAAAGATATTCACCACCTTCCACAAGCAGACAAATGCTCAGCTACTCTCAAAGCAGTGGCTACTTCCCCCCAAAGCCTCTTTCCCTGAGTTTTTATAGCTGAACTTGATGTTATGCATGAAAAAGCCCTTACGTCAGTTCGGGTCATCTGTCCCAGCTATGTCCCCTCCCAACTTCTCTCCCAAACACAACCTCTTCTCTTGAGTAAAACAGCAGGGAAAAGAGGAAATCCATTCTTTTCTACCTGACAAACTTAACTATTGTTTTAATAGGTCAGCGCCTTGGTCCCACGCTTCTTGCTGTGAGCACTGAGATACATCGCAAATGTCGACACTCCAGGTTTGGATGCTGATGAAAGCACTTACTCTCCACATTTTTTCTGCCAAGCTTATAGCAGAAATGTTTTTATTTTTATTGTAAGAAAGTGATGAAATTTTTCAAGTGCTTTGTTTCAAAGTATACTTAAAGGTATAATGGAAAATAACTAATATCTCATTCTTCACTTGTCCTGACTCTCTCTTCCAGTGGGCATAATGGGTTTTCAAAATGAGGATGTAATGTACTGTGGATATCATTACAAAATCAGAATATATTAAAGCTGTGCCAGCAACATGCTATTGGAAGTTACTATTGCTCCTTCATAGCAGTGATATATAAGCCAGCATTTCTGGGAAAAGTTCTCTGTGAACATCACTGATACGCTTTTTGGAAAACTCTTGAGTTGTTGCTGTTTTCTTAACCCTGATTGACTGTCTCCCTTTTGGTTTCATACACAACTTGTAGAGTCCCACATTTATATGGTGCAAGACCAATTGTGCCGCAGCTCAGCTGTTCCAATAATGTTACCACACTTTTTTGCAGCATGAATAGTGTAATATTTCATAGGGCTCCTCTAAAAAGAGTATTGCTCAGGAATACCTATTGCTTTTGAAGTTCACAGTACATCTATCTTCAGCTGACCTTGCATTGATAAGATGAGCCTTTGGTTCTGATGCAAGGCAGTGTGCTCCATAATAATACTGCTGTCCTCCTGGAAGCAATTTTAAGCAGATTACACTTTGGTAGCCCTTAGGGGTAAACTGTTAGTGTTAAAGTCTTACAGAGGGTTCTGTCTGTAAATGTTATAATTAATACAGTTTCCCTTTACTAATTGTCCAGAAAGTAGTTGAGTCTATGCTGTAGGTAAAGGTCACTGCTCTAGTCAAATATTCTTCCTTGCTCCCAAAGAAGCAAAATCGGTTTAGATTTAGTCCACTGAGCCATTCTGCAAGATCCAGGCCAAGAGATGACAATAGTGAAGGAGAAGATAGGTTTCCCTCTAAATTAATTGTGTGGTCTCACAAGATGTCCTTCTTTTTATGACTGGCTTTTCCTCACTCCTGTCTGTATTTATTTCTTCTGTTCTTTATATGATTCTGCACATCTCTTATCAGCATGCCATCTAACTTTCATTGTCTAATTGGATAATTCAATAGCTACCTCATCTTGAAATATATGAAAGGGAGTGCTGAGCGGGTTAGAAAACATGAGGAAATTATGACAATAAGGAGATAATGTTGTTGTGTAAGGTGTGAATTCAGAATTGTACTGTCAACACTGCAAAAATTAAATTAGCTACACTTGATTATACAGACAAGTGAAACCAAAACAATCGAAAACAAGTAACTTTTATGCCGTGGAAACAGACTGAACAAGATTATTTAGTAAACCTGAATAATAACCCACCCCCCAAAAAAAAAGTAGAATTGATCTTTTGCTTCCCAATAGCACAACATTTTGGATGAATATGAATTGTTGCTAGAATATAATTTCAGAAACATCAAGGTTTGTATATGTATAAAAATCTCACAAAAAGTCATATGGAATATTTTTAATTTTCTATTTATTTGTGTAACAAGGGTAGAAGGCACATGAGGGTTTTGAATGACAGGTGAAATCTGCATCAAAGGCAAGGAAGTAGGGAATGGAGATGATGGAACAGCATGGACTTCTATTCCTTCTTAAAGAAATGGATGTTGAGAGAAATCAAGATGGTAGTCATGAAAAGATGCAGAAGGTACTTGATATATCTGTATTTCTCCTAGACGATGCCAAAATAAGAGGTAAGAAAAAAGTTCCCAGAAAACAAAGACAGATTCAAAGGGTGATATGCCCTAGCAAAACATAAGCATCAAAAGATTGAACATGCAAAGAAACTTGGTGCTCGAAGAATATCCAGCAGTGTTTGTGCCATTCAGAAATGAAGAGCGTGGTCTGCCAGAGAGAGCATTGGCTAAGTTATTACCTGAGGAGAAACTGAGTCTAAATATCTGTAGAGCAACAGATGATAATGATTGATGTACAATCACAGGCCTTTGAACCTGACATTCCATATGGGCAAAGCAGCTCATGCTTCAGTAGGATGCCTGATGCTTATCCAAGTTTAAGGAAACATGGTATGAATTTCCCTTGCTCAGGAGCACACTACACTACATCCTGCTCCATGGGATTACACCAATTAACTGGATATACTGCCTGCAGTTGTGTTACCGTGGTCACCCATCTAAACCACAGTCAACTCCACACAGAACCTTCTTCTGTGGTGAGTCTGAAAAAGTTGACTCAGAAACTCAAAGGAAGTTAATCACATGCTTTAGTTCTTATCTGTCCTTGAAATTTACTGGCATTTAATGAAAGCCTTGAGACTAAAGTACATTTATTCCAGTCAATGGTGTCTAGTCAATGTTGTCAAAAAGTTACAGGATCAAAAATTTAGTCTATAGCATACAGGATAGAAGAAAGAGAAAATAAGAAAGAACACCTAAGCTGGCCTTGCCTGTAAAACTCTTTCAGATTTTTACATATGTGGACATAACAATCACTGTTCAAGTCACAGAATTTGAACAAGGTCCGATATATGCATCCAGTGGACAACAAAAACACCTAAATGTTTTCTATTTCAGAGCAAACAAATTATGCTCATATGTATTATTTTTCCCTTGTTATTACATACCCAAGAGAAAAATATTTTTTAGAAGTTCAAGAAAACCGCTTCAAAACTTGCCATTCCTTTTGAAACGTGAATTAGATGTAGGTTAACCACATATTCATATAGTGCCTAAACCAAAAACTGTCTGCAGAAAAGTGTACCCTTTTAAAGTTTACTGGCATTAGAAGGTTTGCTCTGTGTGTTGCATTGTCTTTTCTCTTGGTTTTGTTTTTTTAAAAATTTCTGGTAATTGCTTTAAAAGAACAAAGCTCTTTGTTTAAGGGTAGCTGAGGGACATCATAATTGCTTTAAGGTACAAGACTGTTTCCAAGTATTTCTGAATTGCTTCTCTTCTGTATTAAATATTTAATGTCTAATGTTTAGCCAAACTGTAGAAATTCCCTCTGGAACACGGGTGATGACTTCAGGAAGAGAATCAAGACCTGTCAATTCAATTTTCAATATGATTCTCTTTAGAAAACCACAGCTATTAAAGAGTGGGGTTTTTTTAAAAAAAAATGATAATTCCAGGAGTACATGAAAATGTCCTCAGTGAAAAATATCAAGCAATTAATTCCATATTATAGATTCACAGACCATGAATTTAAGAAAGTGATAATCATGCTTTCCCTGATGAAGGTTTTTGGTTTGGGTATGGCTTTTCTAAGGGTTGTTGTTAATGTAACCTGGTTGGTCACGTCTTCCCCTCCTCCCCCCCATGCACCCAGTTCCTCATGGATTTTGTCAGACAGACTTCTTATCTGCAGCTAGAGCCAAGAGTGACGTTATCTGGTGGCATCCGGCAGCAAGGCCATAACCCAACAGCCCAGGAGGGAAGTGTGTCAAGGCCTCTATTTACCAGTAAAATCCTGCTGCATCAGCTAAACAGCACCTGCTCCTTGTTCAGATGTTCTCCTTCCAGATGTCCTGTGTTCACCTAAGAGATCAGTGTGTCCCGGGAGAACCGACTACTACTTTTTCATTGTATTAAAACCTGACAGCACACTGGGAATAAACCATTTCAAAGCCTAATGAAAACAAGCATATGCTTCCGTCCTAGCTAGTGATACACTCTGATGTGAATGCAGACCATCACAGAACATGTGCTAAACATTACAAAAGCATTGTACGAAATTGCACAATGTACATTGTACAAAATACAAAAAACTCTACATCATTTTGAGACTCTGAAAATTGCTTCTATTTCCCGGGTAATTTTGGCTTTCATGGTGACATATGGACACCATTGTCCTACCCACCCATGATCGCTGACATATCTTCAAAATGCAGCTAAATATGGGAGCGGCTGATGAGAGCATTCAAAGAGCCATGAGACCACCTATTGCAACTGCTCAGGAAAGCCTCAGGTAGGGCATAAAAGTCAGTATATTAAACTGACTGCTAATAGGTTGGGCGAGAAAGAGATTAAAAGGAAAGTCAGCAGCAGAAGAACAGAACTTATGCCAGTCAGGATTGTATTAAAATTTCAATACTTAATAGTAATATTAATTCAGATACATTGCATGTTGCATGCTAAATACCTTTATAATGTCATATGTATTAGTATTTGTAGCATTAAGTATATATGAAGAAATAGGAGGTTTAGTTCTGCTGTTTTAGTGTGCTCAAAAACATATATTAAATATCTTGTCGTTTTGTAGTGTGTCCTCTAAAAGCTTATTAAAATAGCCTTTGCATTTCATCTTACAGTGTCCCTTTCACACCTCACTGTTTCTAATACAGGAGCTGCTCACAATAAAGAAAGTTGGATGGTTCATGTGTGAAGGTTCAGTTGTTTCTGAATCAGCTAGAAGGTAGTTTTCCACCTTTCTTCTCCCTCTCCCTTCTTTTGCATATTCAATCCAAGTTACCCAAGAGCAAGCTACGCATTCAATGTGCTCTCAAGAAAACTGATCACAGGTGAGGATTAACACACTCTGGAAATGCACTAGTTACTTCAGGGAAGAAAGGTTCCCCATAGAGAAGCCACTCTCCAGGCTTGTCCCCAGGCCCCAGGCTTGCATAAGCTCTCTGCAATGCAAGAGCAGGCTGGGGATCCTAAATTAGAGCCCAAGTTCAGTTCTCAAACGAATTCTGGGGATCCAGTAAATTTTAGCCTTTCTGAAATTTGATTTCCTCACACTGAAGCATGCCACATGCAACTGCCAAGCCACAGGCTAGACCCAAAACAAATATTTTAAAAATGGTGAATGAAATAAGTAGCTCCTAAATTTAGATTTAAAAGTCCTCAATGTTGGCACATTCCTTACTTCTACTGGCAACAGATTTTAAAAGTGAATGTCTATTCCATAATCTAAGTAACACTTAATAGTTTGGTATCTACTGATCGCTAGTAGATATACATGGAGTATGTGCACACACAAAAGGAGAAATAAAAGGATGAGGAGCAAGTCAATCAATGAGTCTTCTGTATTTGCTGAGATGATCTGTTGACATATGACTGAACCTTTGGGAGCTTCATGAGTAGACAAGTATTATCAGGATTTTGGAATCAATGTCACACAGTCAATGAACAGGATTTGGAGCAGGTTACTGTTTAGCAACAGATTAAAGAAGCCCCTCTGACATTCAGAGGGAGCTGACAAACGTGGGTCTAACACACGTCCTTAATACTTGGTTTCAAGAGCAGCGAAGGGTCCTAAATGTTTCTGAGAACAAAGTATCTCAGATAGGTCACCCAAAAATCGTGTCACATGAAACTATTGAACACTTCTGGAAACTTGGCCTGGCTGTTGGAAACCAGCATTCTTAATAGTACGCAAGCTAAAATAAATACTGAGAAACTAAAATGTAAAACTATTATAAAATAAGCCCACCTAAAAGTTCAAGCACAAAGTAAAAACATCTTTAAACAACCTAATTAAAATATAGTAAAAACTATTTTTAAATACAATCTTAAAATCAGAAGGCTGAGCCAGCAATAGGAGAAAGTAGAAGCCAAGCCACAATCTTGCTAGAAGACACCCGAGTATACAATGCCACACACTTTTTCCATACTTGAACATAAGAAGTTTGGACTGCATTTCTCCAGTTTTGGTACCTAGGTATTGAACATAATTGTTTTACCACATTGCTTAAGCTCTCTGCCAGCAAGCTACATAGCATGGGAATGGTTGAGAGAAATTCAGAACAATTAGGTACAAAGCATATTGTATATGACACAAATGTCATGTCAACTTCATAAAGCAAAAAATAATCTTCATTATTTACATATGCCTTTCATATGCCAGCAGCCAAGAAACTGACTCTATAAGTTAAATCAAATTTCTCTGTGTAGTGTTATCACCTGCATGAAGGTTTTCCAACATGAGTGGAACAATAGAATCCCTTTTGAACGGGCACATTATAGAACACGAAGATCTACATAAGGTATTTATTTTTTTGTCTAGTCTTGAATGGTGGAGCATTTAGTTGCACTTTTATAATCACAACACCTAGACTGCTACAAATGAGGATTACTCATCTGTCTGATCCAAATTTTACCCAGACAGGAGGTTAGGGGGGGTAAAATCTTTGTTTCTAATAAAATAATAGAATCTGAAAAAAAGACGTGCAATAACTTTGAAGTTCCTCCTGGAATTTTTTTTTAAATATGAACAGAGATGGTCACTGTTAGTGCATAGAACATTATTGGAAAGCAAATCCTTCATCCACTTTACAAAGTTTTTTAACTGTGAACCAAAACTATTAATAAACTTATCCTTCCTGCTCTTTAGATTTCTACCACAACTGCTATTCAGATTTATTCATGACTTCCTTTTATTAGAAACATGCCAAATCTGCTATATTGTCCACCTGGAAAAATGCCCACTGTTCACAGCTACTGAAGTAGTCAGATATTAATCTTAATAATTTGCATTGTAGCCATCCAAACTGCTTCTACTCTTATAAAAGTTTTAGGACAACCCATTATTTTAAAAAATTTATTTTAAACCACTTTCTTATGAAATTGATTTCTCAAACTGGAAGATTTTTTCTCATTTATACAAATGACTTATTTACAAATCTCATTTTGCATAAAAAACTTGTGGTTCCAAAACTGTCTGGTGTCTCAGTACACAGAACTCCTTTTTAGGGAAATCAGAGAGACTTTTCCTGTGTAAGCACTGGTTTTAATTAGATACTGCTGGGTGATGACACAAGTTAAACAAAACATACGCATGGAAAAAAAAAAAAAAGCCAAGTAAAAATGAGCAATGATACTTCACAGCTGTAGCGCCCCCTACTGAAAATTAGCTAAGGTTTGTGTAAATACATTTAGTCGTATTGTCTTTCTAGTGAATGCTGATCTTTTTCAGACTCCTAACCAAATCAACGTTCAGAATAAATCTTGCAGAGCTCATGGAATAGACGAGATGTGTTAGAACCAAGCTCTTAGAAGTCCCTTTCATAGTGGCAAAGACGCACTCTAGTAGTTTATTAGAACAAAAGGAGAAAACCTACAGTACTTACAGTGCTTTGAATTGTACCATACACATACTGCCTCCATTGCGATTTCCCTTGCATGGACTCAATGCTCAGTCCCAAATCATGGGTAATAGTGACTAGCAAAGTGAAGTTTATATGCAGCAATGCTCTATTGAGGGGTTAGATCATTACAGAGCAGAATCTGGGAGAAAAAAAACCACTCATGCAGATGTACCATCATGCTGTTGTACACAGCCCCAGATGATCAGCTGGCATCTCAAAATGGGCCTTGAAGAGTCAGCGTTCCTGGAGTGGGCAGGCAGACAGAAGGAGCCACATGACCCTAGAAGCAGTCAGACAGAGTAGGCAGCCCACCCTCCAAGCAGAATCATTTCCCCCACCATTTGATGTCTTGTCCCCTCACAAAGTGTTTCAGCTTCTGAACATTTCCATCCACTTATGATTGTGCTGTCTGATCCTTGAAGGTGTTGCTTTCCCAGATTGCATCAGGTGCCTTGACCAATTGCTCAGCTACCTTTTCTTTCTTCACTGCTGCTTTTTTTCCTGTTACCTCCTAGCTCTTAAGGGTACTCTTCAGTGTGCAATTCTTGACTACCAGGGAGTTACTTATACTCTTGAGACCTCATACTGGCTCCATATTTTCAAGACCTTTACTATTGTCCTACATTTAAACACCACATCATAACAGAAGACACTTCATGTCAAGCCCTTGACATATAGAGGAAGTCCATATAAGAAGCTGATAAAAGAACACAATATAGACCCAGAAGCTGGACTTTATAATCCCTGTGGGTCCCTTCCAACTCAGGAAATTCTATGATTCTAGGCCAGGATGAAGGCTTTGCATGATTAGTATTAAGCTTGCAGTCTGTTACTAGCAGTGACAATACTGTTTTTAGTGGACAACCATGCAGCCCTAGCTATTTCATGAGTTTTTCCTCAGACATTTGAGTGTATTCCTGCAACTAAGTCACAATACAGCAACTCCAACACATAAACATTCAACAGGAATTTCTGAACTGAATATAAATGCCCATTTTTAAATTCATTTGCACCGGAGATTTCTCCCACTCAGAATCTGATTCGTGCATCATGGACCATTACATAAAAGGATATGAAATGGGAAATGATCTACTGTCATAGAAAGCAAACAGTGTGCTTTGATTTCTGGGGTGCACATGTGGTGAGAGAGGAGGCATTAGATTATTGCTGGAATCATTTCACTGGTCACAGTGAAATAAAATGAGCTTCAGTAGCAGACATCAACAGTAACTAGGAATCTACAGTATGTTGTATGGAGATTTGCTTCTATTTTGACATGTATCCAGAATACAGAAATTCTCCCTGCCAGGTTCTTAAATCTGGGCCAATAATCCCTTATAAACTCATAAGAAAAATACAAAAGCTTCCCCCTGTGTGTAGCCAAAAGACTTTGGCGCTTTCCTGCATCAGATGAATTTTTTTGATAGCACCACCAGGATACTTCAGTCTGACAAGTTCATCTGTAAGTTCTCTCAAGTTCTCTCACCTGTAGAAGGGAATCAAGGGAGACTTTCAACAACTGTTTTGAAAATTATTAAATATTTTTCCAGATGGAAAGCTAGACAGAGACAGGAAAGCAATAAGGGATCAAGCTGCTTTTATGTCTATGTTGCATTATTATCAAAGGTTTGAACTAAGGAGCAGAGATTGATTTCTGGCTCTGAGAGGATAAGATATAGAAGAATATGGATATTGGGTTTTAACATTTACATCCATTACTTTTAAACAGATCCCAGAAAAGTAAAGTTAATTCAAAAAGAAACTGTGAATTAGAAGGTATTAATGAAATTACCATTAAAAAACACCACAATATATTCTCATTACCTCCATTGCCCCAAAAAATAGTATCGAAGAGCAAGAAATAATCACAAGACATTACTAGTTCTTAGAATAAGTGGAGCGTGAATGAAAAAATGTAGTTTGTACTCTACTGCAGATAAAAATGGCATCCATATAGTCTGAACAAAAGCACTTCATGGTTTGGCAGATAAGAGCGGGAGGTTAGCATGTTGCTGATGCTCAGGTGTCACAGAGGACAGCATACGGACAGACAGCAGCTGAAGAAAACAACAGCAAAGCCAGTTTGATTTCACCCTCACTTCACCAGTATATTTGCACAAGTCAAACATATGTTGGTGGGACCATAACTAACAACTGCATTATCCCATCACCAGTGGCTACCCATTCGTTTTTTAATTACTTCACAATTTGCAGAGTGTCTCAGTCCAGACAACATCGGAAAAGGAAAAAAAAGGAAGAAAAAAGAAAAATAGAAAGGAAAAAAAAGCAGCAGCAATGTATTTCACAACACAATGCCATTCAAATATGACCACTGGTGGAGTTAGCTGAGGAAAAAGAATTTCTGATACATCCCATATGGTCCCGGGTCCTCTACCCACATATAAGGAGGAGATTTTAAAGCTTTTATTTGGACTGTCCTAATTCTAGCTAGTGAAAATGAGACAAGTGTTGCAGCAGTTTGGGATACCTCTTTCCTTGCATGAGCACACTGTAGAACTTTTTCTTTTTTCCTTCCTAATAACGCTTTCACTTCTTTCAATCTCTGTGTTTCACAAACACAGCCCCTAATGGCCCATGAAAAAGTTCAAAGTGGGTCACAGACTGCTGTGGGGTGAGAACAGACTGTATTAATTGTCTGCAATGGGGAAACTGAGTTGCTACCAGCAATTAAAGGAGGCTAATAGTTCTTTGGCTGATGTAAACACTTGTAGCCAGTAATTACAGCTATTGCATATTCCCCAGACCTGAAGAAATTGAACTGATGCCATTTTGTCTGAGAAGTGGTAACTGACAGCTTAATTGACTTTTTTAGATGGAGAATGGGAATTCAAGCTACATGAGAACAGTAAAGTTACTAATTGTAAATCAACATTATTTTTAATTATAGAGAGGTTTTAAAAAAGAAACATGTGCAATGTGGATTTAAGTTCAGGGGTCTCATACTCAAGAGACTAGCAGCAAGACACAAGGAAAAGAACTTTGTCTCAAGCATTTGAGAGGCACTGCTCTGTCATACAACCTACCACACAAAAAGAATTCCCTCCCTTGCCCTGCTGGCCACGCTGCTTTGGATGCAGTCCAGGACACAGATGGGTTTCTGGGCTGCAAGTACGCAGTGCCAGCTCATGCTGAACCAATATTCCCAAGTCCTTCTCCACAGGGCTGCTATCAATCCCTTTGTTCCCCAGTCTGTACTGACATTGGGGATTGCCCTGACCCAGATGCCAGACCTTGCTCTGGGCCTTGTTGAACCTCATGAGGTTCCTGGGGCCCACCCTTCACACCTGTCAAGGTCCCTCTGGATGGCATCCCCTCCCTCCAGTGAATCAACTGCACCACTCTCTTGGTGTCATCCGCCACCTTGCTGAGGGTGCTCTCACTCCCACTGTCAGTGTCGACAGATGCTAAACAGTACTGGCTTTGGAACAGTGAAGGGATGAAGGGATCTTGCTTAAAGGGAAAAGTCTTTAGCTCCTTCAGGACAATAAAATATGAAATTCTAATGAGTGTGTCTCTTCTGTGACAAGCCTTTTCCTGCCAGAGCCCAGGGACCCTGCAGCAGGATATTAAAGAACAGAAAATTCCATTTCAGGTGACCCCTTGAGTTTTTTCAATAATATATGTAACAACTAATAAAACTAACAAGAAGAGATACCCTATATTAATTCCCTCTTCACTGAATATATTTCTTTCTTTCCTATTCCTGCCTACAAAATAATAATAAAATAAGTAATAGGGAATTTCTTGAAAACAGTAGATCAGGTTTGCTCAGGCAGCACAGCACTAATACAGCTGCAATATTAGCCATGGAAATATTTTTAGTACACAATTTCCTTTGCTTTAGCTTTGAATACCATGCATGTGAAATCTAAAAATCATGTTTTGCTGACTGTGCACTTGGAACATCTAAGCTCGTTTTGAGAGTCTTACACCTTGTCCTAAGACCCCTGGTTTCACAGGAGCTGTACTAATTAATGCTGTTAATCACTATGGAGCCTAGAGTTCCTGCACTATTAAGCACCCGATGAAACTGGAAGCTGAGAACTGTGTGTGCAAATGTAAATTCCATGAGTTAAGCTGCATAGCAGGAACATAAAAGATAGATAAATATGCATTAAGGAAGTGCAGCTGGGTATTTTCCAATTCTTGAATGTGCAATACACAGTCTAGGTAGAAGCATTGGTTCTGAGATCCTGAAAGGTTACTGAATTGCGTGGTATCTACTCCAGAAAGAGGCAGAATTTAGTCATGAGGTCTTTGACTACCATGGCAAGTTTCCTGGGTCTGAGAAATAGACTGAGTTGGGAAGACACAGCACAAAGACTCACAGCTGCCTTCCATATATTGTGCAGAAGTCAGCTGCCTTCCTGAGAATGGAGGAAACCCCACAAGTTAAAAGCATAATCAGAAAAGTACCTTGATAGGAACAGCTAATTTAACAGCAAATTATTAGTGGATATGTGGGATTGGTAACCATCCTTAGGTTTTAAGGTTTCCTTCTTCTGATGTGCTTGAAGTCTACTATACAAACTGTTTCCTGGTTGGTTTCTATAGCAATAAAGTGCCTTCTAAAATGCAAGATCATCAATCCATATCGCTATTCCCATACCTCTCACAATAAGACTGTAGGAGCTAAAAATACCAGCATGACCTAGCCAACGTATGCAATATAATGGCTCAGAAAAGGTGATAACAGTAACAAAATACTGAACATTATTTCCCATTTTATTGAACACTGCAATGGTAGCTCCACCTTACTCAGCATTATTAGAGATCAAGAGCTCTGATCAACTCCATTTTGTTGTGTCAGGAAGGGAATATGGCTGGTGAACAGAGTTACTTACAGGAGAAGCTTCTTTATTATCACCAGCAATTATTTTCCTTTAAACAAATTTTGGCATAATGAGTCTTCATTCCTTAATGGCTGTTGTGCCTAATGGAATCACTGAGGCAGCAACTTTATGGCTTCAAACTTAGACCATGTAATTCTGGGATTAGTATCAGGATGTGCATTATTTCTTAGGTAATCTGATAATATATATAAAAATAACAGGAGATAATATTAAAAGTTAAAAATATGGGATGACTGTATGGGAAACTGCAACACGCAATGTCTTTGGCAATGCAAATACTTGGAACAACTTCTGCAAAAAGAGTTTCACAGAGCATCTGGAACCTGGGAGTCCGAAAATTGATGAAACATCAGTTAAAAGTTCCTTGTCACCAACAAAGAATAGTGTCACACAATGACATTTAAATTTTCCTTTAAATATTTATGAAGTTCCAATGTGAGAACAGAACCTTGTCTGCAGAACTTCTGCGAACAATGTTTGAAGAGCAACCTGATGCAGGAAACATAGTGGAGGCCTGTACCCAGGCAATTGTTGATGTTTATCAGAAGTCCCCTCAGCCCCGACAGCCCTGCATGATGCTGTATCACCCAAGCACTCAGTGGTTCATGAAGATTTTGTACTCTGTATAAAGAAAAACTTTATACTTATTCTTCACGTATTGTACTACTGGTTTTGAGTGATCAGTGTGAGTTTCATGGCATGAAAAACACTGACAGTCACTAGAAATTGGTGAAGTTCCTTGCAAAGTTATGCAAGATTGTTAAAGTATCCACATTAAAACCATTTGCAAATGGTTTTGCTGCTGAAGACTTTTTCTTTGTGCATATGGAAGAATAAAAGATTTTAAAACACTCTTTCCTCTCCATTTGTGATACCAGTGTCTATTTTTTTCCATTACTTTTTCTTCTTTTCCCATCTTCAATTCCTGTCAATGGAATGAAGATAAGCGTGTGAAGAAGTTCTGACCCATCTGTTTCCCACTCCAGTTGTGATGCCATCCTGTAGCCTTTTGAATTTTGAATTGCAAATAATTTGGCAGAATTAGAAACTACCATTAAAATCACAAGTTAGACTACACAAATTGCTGTCCAACAGAGCCAATGCCACTTGTGGAAAGGAGGTAAAGAAAATCAGGAGTGAAGTTGAGCTCAGGAAGGGAGGAGTGGGGTAAAGGAGGTTGTAAGATTTAGTTTTATTTCTCATTACCCTACTCTAATTTGATTGGTAATAAATTTAATTAATTAATTTCCCCAAATCAGGTCTAATTTGCCCATGGCAGTAGTTGCGAGTGATCTCTCCCCATCCTTATGTCAATTGTGAGGCTTTCTTGTATTTACTCTCTCCTGTCCAGAGGAAGAGAGGAGTAATAGAGCAGTTTTGGTGGCAGAGAGGAACATCCAGGCTTGGTCAACCCACCACAACATATAGCAAAGAAATTGGTCCTCTTCACATATTGAATGTAACAAAGAAAATCCCCTAAAAGGTAAGGTATGTAGTCATCCCACAAAATGTCTTTTCTGCTGTTGAAAATGTCAGACATTCAGTGTAAGATTAATCTGCTCAAAAGTGGGCATCTCAAAAGAGAGGTACTTCTAGACATGATATCTTGCCTTAGGGTAGATCTTTTAAATGCTTACTTAAATTAAGACAGGCTTCTTCCAGCTCACCTTGGAAATAAAGAACTGTCTCCATACTAGACATGTACAATATAATGTTACTGCATCCCACCTTAAATGTCACTGAGTGTGGTTTCTTTTCACACATAAATATGTTTTAAAAAAACCCAAAAAATGCCAAATGGAAGAATTTGTATTGTAATCTATCCCTGTCAGATCTTTGGTCCAACCATAGCATACATTTCATGTCTATATTCTGGGAAAATTCAAACAGATTCTGTATCATTATTCTCACTAAATAGCAACAGAATTATTAGAGAAGACAACTGATGAATTTGCAACACCAGATTGGTGCTAAGCTATTAAAAAAAACAATTAAACACCTAAAAAATCGAGATCTTCATTTGTCACCACACTACGTTTTTTTCCAAAATGCTTAGTGTAAGTCTTAGAATGAGGTAATTTGACTGTATGGTCACTGGTGATGAAAACAGAAGTATCAAAAATTTTACCCAAATCCCTTTTTGTGAGAAATAGAATGCATATTGTAAGAAAAAATTCACTTTAGCCAAAGTTTTTCATATAAATTACATCTATATCATTGCAGAACAGCACCAAAAAAAGAAAAAAAAAAAATTTCCTATGAAGTTGTTCCTTGCTCCTTACATCAAAGAGAAGCATTTTAGTACAGAGTGGGAGGCACAAAAACATCTCCCACAAAAGAATAAAAAAAAGACACCTGTCTCTCTTGTTTGCCAAAAACATCAGAAAAAAAGCATGCCACATATGAGCCAGTGGATTAGACAGCAGGGAAGAAAACACCAAGGAGAACAGAGTAGACAGTAAAAAGGATTTTGAGATTCAAGTGATGAAGGAAGCTGACATCAGCTGAGAAATATACACTATCGCATTTTTTCAAAAAGATAATATAAAGCAAGAGCAATTGGCCTTTTGAAAGTGGAAATCTCAGATCCGCTGAACACAAGCTCAGACTGGATCATGCACTTAAATATAGAGGCCTCTCCCCTCTTGCAGAAGCTCTTCTCTCTGATGCTTGCCCAGTACATTAAAATAATAAAGGTCTGTAATAGCTGTAAGCTCATATATAGACTTTTCACTCATCACTACCAGAAAACAGTCTGTTTGTCTTTTGAATCCCCTTTACAGTAGTTCAATCAACAACTTTTTAGCCTGCAACACCTTTCAAAACTCTTCAGAAACAACATACACTTTTATAAAAAGCAAATTGAACAGGTTTGCAGCCAATTCTGTTCATGCTTTCAGGGAAGACAGTAGCTAGGTGCAAGGGATAGTAATAACAAGCTAAAATGCTCCCTTCTAGTGAGGCTCCTAAATTAAAACAGCTCCCTGCCTTTCACCATAAGCTATAAGCTGGCCCAGACTAAAGGTATGCCCACTTTAACATAAAGTTTAAGAGCTGCCTTGGGCTGCAACACCACGAGTAAGTACGAGTGCTGCACAGTTCTATAGGCAAAACCTGAGGGGATGAAACTGTGACCATAACTGCAACGAAAAGGGCCCTAGAAGGGTGTTAGATACATCTAAGCTATGATGGAGAGCCCTAGAGCTGATGCTGATCTCAGACTGGCAGCCAAACCATCAATGGAAATGGTGGAGAAATATATTGGTGGACAATGGTAAGGCTGCAGCACAGAGCTGTGCCCAAAGGTTTGCCACAAAGAGGTGGCAGTTGGATTTGTGGTCACAGATGGGACTAGATTTTGTGTTGAGGAGAGAACCAGTGACAGAACTTTGCATCATCTCCAACAAAGCAGATGACAGGGATCCATGAGAACAGCATGGGAATCATTTTGTTCACGCATATGTTCGTACAAAACTGGAGATTTCTTCTCCTCTATGTGTTTTCATTTGTCTTTGATTCATATCTTACCACAGCAATTTTCTGTTCAGCAAGCAGATGCTTTTCTGAGACATGCTGCTTCCTGACCTCACCCTGTGTTCACTGCGTTTCATCTGCCTAAATTTACCCACTGAGAACAAAGACATCATTGTACGCCAGTGGCGCATCTGTTCTAGAGAGCTGCTACAACTTGTAGTTAGTGCCAGATGTTTCCTAAGGAAGCATCCTCATGGACAAAATTCTGAATATCCCCAGTGAATGTTCAAATATACTAACTGCAAGAAATACCACCAAGTATTTACAATAAAGGCCTTTTTTGCATGCTTTGTTACTGTACTTCCCTAAAGGTAGGATAATAGTATTTTGCATTGAATTGTAACACATTTTCTCATAGCACAGGTGTCTGTTAAAATTTTGAAAAATATTTAAGACGGTGATTTATTTCACTACTCACAAAAAAAAGTATCTTAGTATTTCTTGCTGCATAAGGCACTGTAGTGATTTGTCTAATGTTAAGAACCTACAACAGATTGATGAATGCTCTAAGTTCTTATATGCCTCAATGAAGGCTTTGGGAACAATTCCTAAATTCATAGTCCTGAAACTTTTTAGGACCCACATTTTTCACCTTGCTACTGTGATACTGCCACTGCTTTCAACAGTTTTGTGATAACTTAGTGGATTTTGCCATTTAATTGTGCAAAATTAGTAAAATGTGGGCTGTCATCTACAGCCATTTAAATACTGGCTCAGACTACGGGGTAATTTTTTTTTTAATAGGAAATCAGGAAGTAAAACTTTTCCATTATGCATGTCTTCAATTTCTATTTGCTTGTTTCTGAATTCTATTTCAACTTGTTTAATCAGTCTGTTTCTGCCTTTTGAGACTCCCAAAAGCTTATTCCCTCAATTGTAACATGTATATGAACTGTCTCCTGAGCCGTATCTCTGTGCCAAATAACCGCTGAGGACGTAGTATAAAGTCCCTGTTTCATTCAAGGCAGGTTTTAAATTATAGCAAATATTCTGAATAACATGGAAAATGTCTCTGAGTTTACTTCCTTTTCCAAATTATTCAATTTTTTTTGTGCAAAGTATTTTTACTTTTCAGAAAGTCTGAGAAATTACAAAGCTAGTAAATGAAATCCAAATAAGCAGAGATGGAGCACATGTTCACTTTAAAACAGGAGGCAGGTCTTTCTTAATAATTTTATCAAGCTGTCATCTCAGAGCGGCCACCTCTGAGAAGCTGTCAGCTTCACTGGTATAAATGAAGTTGGAATAAGGGAAGATTGCCAAGCACAGGCTGCTGCAAAGGACCATAAGCAGCTGCAGCCGACAAGGGGCAGTGGAGTGAGTTTCAAAGAGTACTCTGGGCATGCCCCAGCACTCTTCAAAACCCTAGAGCCCTGTAGAGAGTGGTAGTACTGTTGAACATGTTGATGGTATACCGACTATAAAATTTCATCTTGTACAAGCAATAGAAGTCTGCGCCACTTCAAGTGTTTTTAACTCTTCTGAAGGTGTATTTATTTCTTTGAATTAGACTGCTTCCATCTTCCCACTGCTGGTTCCTCTTGCAGTTTGGCCTGCTAGTCAGAAGAGACCATTGTTAATTTTCTATTCCTCATATACCTTCCAAAATCTTCCCTTTGTATCTGTCTTTTTAAATATTTTTTCTTTTAGTGAGAAAGAAGAACTTGATAGGCAGACTCATCTTAAACTTGCTATTATAAAGCATGTTTTCCAATTCTTTAATAATTCTTAGAGTCACTAATGGCCTTCCTTGAATGTGGATATCAAAACCAGACATAGAATGCCAGCTATGCTATGCTAAAAGCCAAATGCAAGTAAAAAAGCTTCCCAAATGCTACATTATCCACCTTCCTATGCATCTAAAGATTCCTTTCTCCACTGCAGTGCTCCAGGAGCTTCTGATTCACCACAGCCTCAATTTTTTGGTCCCACTCTTACCGCCACTTCCATATTCCTCCCATTTCTGTCTGTACATAAGCCAGAGTTCCATATTTCTTGAAGTTTGACTTCTCTAAATTCAGTGATTCAAGTCACTTGGATCACTCTTCCACTCTCAGCCTTTCTGCTATTTTTTTCAAGTTTATTAGTAAGAAATCATATGCCTGGTGGTCAAAGCATTTTCAGTCAGTATACAAACCCCCTCCAGAATTTAAAAAAAAAATCCACCAGGATTCCTGGTATGTAACACAGGAATACATCAATTTGTGTTCATTTTGAAGCACTAACAGAAAAGGAAATGATTTGTAGAAATATTTTTATCTTTTTTTTTCACAAAGTGATGGCTGGTTTTAGGTTTCCACTGCTTCAATTGCTTTTAAAAAAGCACTATTGGAAATTGAGGCTTTAAATGATAGGGGTTGAAAGTTAGTAGAGCACCAACAAAAATAAGACAAAAGCTTTGAGTCACCTGAAGGAAGGAAGCAAAAAAAGCTGGAAAATGTTAAAAAGAACTGAAGCATATCTTAGAACAATTGGAGAAACTACCCCAAAGGAACAGGAGGAAGAGCACGTTAGGAAGTTACATCCTCAAATAAATGGAAATGGAGGATAACTACACAGCTGCATGAACTTACTACATTTCCAGAGATGTTAAAAAACCTACATACAGAGGAGTGGTTTAATGTTAGCGTATACATTTAGCCAGGATACGAAAGGATTGAGTATTCATACACGTACACATTACATGTCTGCTCAGGTCTGCAATGAGTCTGCATTGGTACTTCACTTTTTCAAATGCAACCCTAAATAGGCTTATTCTTCTGTTGATGGTGTAAGGACAAGATGAAGCAAATCTATGCATGTTCAATACTTTTGTGTGCATATGCACACACTGCATTACATAGTCTTCCAAGACTGGACTATAAGAGAGGTCTGACTGACTTCAACTAAGTAAAGCCTCTATGCTGAATCCAATCATTTCTTTAGGGAATTCTGAATAAACAGTCATCATGTAATACAATTTTTTTGTTTTGTTTTTTAATGGGCAGTAAAATTATGCCATATACCTAAAACATGTTTGAAAAAGGAATCATATCATCATCATCATTATTTCCACATGCCAGATGGTGCATTTTTGGTGGTTATGTGTGTAGTCTTACCCCACACTTCTTCAACCAGTAAATATTTTCCAGATGCCTAAGATTATGAGTGATTTAATGGAAAGCATATAGTGAGGTCTGCATTTGTCAATATGGAGAATCTCATCACTTTACAGGTCCTGAGAGTATTCTGGAGCATCACAAAGGGTCCATTAATAAAATAAAGTCTCAATCAAAGAAATGCAAGCAAAATATCATATCAAAAATTAACAGCTAGTGCTGGTAGATATGCACTAAAAGTGATGCAAATGCAACGTTAGAGACAAAAGGTGACTGTAATATTTAAGTCTGTATTTAAAGCTATTTATAAAACCTTCAAATTCTGGAAAGCTCATTATTCACCCATTTACACACAGGCCTTGACTTTACATTACATTTCATTTTCTGGGATCTTCTTAGTTCCTCAAAAAAGGAAATTTGCAATATTCACATGAAAATGCCCATAGAACGTATGTAAGAGCATTTAAATGATCAGGATGAAATTTTGAGACAGTATAATTTTAATATTTCTGGTTTTGTGGCTTGTCAAGTGACCAAGTCTATGATAGATTCAATATTTGCTTAATGCAGAAACTTCAACAATGAAATTAACTGTTTAGTTTGTTCAAAAGGAAATACTAGCCATTTCTGAATCTGCATTGCACAGTTCCTTCATTTTTCTGACCTTTCCTTGTAGTGACAAGGAAAACCCCTTCCTTCCATGTATTTATCGAGTAAACTAAGCAGCAGGATTTCTCATCAGATAAAATGTCAGCTGCAACTATCTTCAAACACTTCCCAGAGCTCTCCTTTTGTTTTCTTGAGAAACATTTTAATCAGTCCACTAAAATCAGAGCTCTTAAATAGTTGATTTTCTGCCTGGACTAAAATTTGTCTTTTCCATGGATGCCACATTAAGGACTTGCACTTGTATGGGGTTTAGATTCAGAGATCGACAATATTTCACTAGGGCTACATTTCTTACTTACTGATTTATCAGTATTTCAGAGGACTTCTCTATCTATAGTGGTTTTAATCTTCATATGTCATCTTATTCTATGAGTTTTGCCTCAAATGCAATTCTTATAGAAAATCATTTATATAAACAGATTCCAGTATTAGATTACTACATTCCAGAAGCTTCCCCCCCCCTAAAAAAAATTGTCCTGGGGTGTCTAGGAGTGGATAGAGAAAAACTCTTTCTACAAGACCAGATATGAAGCAACTTCTCTGTGAAATCTGCACAACTGTGTGAATAAATACGATGTATTAAAAGTTGGGAAGGAATATTGGCTGTGCTTTCGGGGAAGAGAGGGTTTGACAAAGTGGCACACAAAAGCTATCACCTAGCTTAAAATTTGCTCCCTGTATCACGGGTTTATCCCTGCCTATCCCTCACGCTGAAAAGTAGCACGAGAAAGCAAAGTACTCATAAAGTAGAAAACCACCCCAATTAAAAACAAACAAAAAGTCAGGCCCTAAATACTTAAAAAATGGGGAGTATATAACATTTACGGCTGGGTTCGTTTCCTGTAGGACCAGGAGGGCAGGTCTGACCTCCGCGTGTGGCGGCTGCCCTGGAGGGCCAGCAGCCGACAAGGAACACCCGGGAGCCTCTCGGCTTGGATGTCGCTTCTGTGACCACTGCTGTGAAAAAACCAAGTAAATGGGAAACAACCGAGAAGCTGTTGGACTCTTGAGTGGGAAATGCTTTTCCCATCAGTGCTGCCTTTGGCTGCCTGGCACCAGCATAGCTCTCCTTTACCGCTGCAGGGCAAATTGTACTTCCAAAGCACGATTACACACCTGCTGGGCACTGCCTCCCGTATGAGAACGTCCTAGAAAGGGGCTCAGTTCGAGTCATTTCTTCCTATCCCCATCCACCCCTAAAGCTTCAGGGAGGTTCCCACTGCCTCCTTATAATGGATTCCTGGGATACCAACCCCAGAAATAGCAGTTTTTCCCTGAGGACCCATTCCCCCGTGCAGGCACAGGGCCGGAGCTGACCGCCCCCGCCTCACCAACAACGGGGAACAAGCTGAGGCTGCGACGCTCTCGTTTGATGCATTTCCTTGGGACTCAGGCGCTCCACTCTCCTCGATCTCACAGAAAAGTCATTCCCTGCCAACGTCCCCGACAAATCCAGGCGTTCCCGTGGTGTGGCGGCGCAGGGCACTCGCACCCTCTGCTGGTCCTCCGCGGGGCCCGAAAGCTATTAAACAGATTTATCTGACCTTCATCCTTATCTCTAGCTGTCATAGACTGACTGGCTGGACGGATAAACTACCAATTTTAAGGAAATGGATCAATAAGTGAAATTTAATACATGTCTTTCTAAGACATCTCGATTATAAACCCACTTTTATTTAAAGTGTGTTTTTATTTTAAGGTCAAAAGGAAAGAAACTCTTCAACACACAATGTGGAAACAAATAACATCTGATTTCAAAGATATGGAAAAAGTTTATCTCAATAACAGTTTCTAACATTCTTATTTTTTGTTCTAAAGAATAATTTTTTTAACATTTCCATTCATCTATTTTACCATGAGGATTTTATGTTAATTTTATTACTTCAGTTCACTTAGTAGGAGAGAACTACAGGGATAATGGCCCAGAGAATTCCCCCTACCCCAAGTGAAACATTCTGTTACGGATCATAATCTACAGTAGTAAGGCCTGTATAAAAAGATGTCCTCAAGAATTTCCTGCACAATTTCTGGGACAAATCTTAGAACAGGCAGGGGAAAAAAAACTATTAAATCAGTGAGGTCATAAGCCCCTGCCTCATCTTTTTCTTTGACAGAGACATCTGAGTCCCTCTCAGAGTATCACTCCATTGCTGCAACCGAGAGACAAATTCGGCAGATGCAGAATCTTTATGTAAATGACAGCTCATATAGACTGACAATCCCTTTTAACTGGATTCATGAGTAAATATTTTACATCCAAGTACATACCAAGTATTGTACCATAAAAATCACTGTGTATGATTCAGAAGTAGCTTTCTTTTAAAAGAAAAGGTTTAGACATGAAGCTCAATTGTTCTTTTATATGCTTATTGCTATATATACACATATATACTCACACTCTTATAAATATATACAGTGCATTTATATGTAGATAAAATCCAGTTTTGGAAATTTGAAGTAAGAGGAAATCAGAAAATGAGAAAAAAGAGTGAAAATATTCTGGGCCCACAAATTGAACCTTTTGGTAAAAAATGTGTGAATTGCCAATTAATTCAGTTGGATAGAGAAACTGAAAGGTCATTTCAGATTAACCTCAAAGTTTAGTGTAATGAATACTCTTGTCCTCAAAGAGTTGTTCCCGTTTGGAGGAAGAAATTAGCATTTGTTTCCTCTGTTTACCTGCATTTGGGTTTAGAAAATATTTGTTTAAATTTAATTTCAAAGTTCATCATCCCAAAGAGAAGACAAACTCCAAAAAGTTAGTCAGAGAGCAATGCCAGGTCGTAGTTTTGGCTGGTAGGTTGCCTTCAAAGGCCCATTCTTCTTGCTTAACATAGAGCAGCTCTTGAGTTGCACTAATTCCATGGGCAGGAGGCAATTCACCTGCCATCGTTCCCCTGATGTGATGGTGGGATAGTTGCAAAACTTCAGTTTGCTCTCTTCTCTGGTTTGTGTGCTCACTTCAGACAGAGAATCACAAAGTTTCGCCAACACATAAGTAAAATTTCCAGTGTATGGAATTCTCTGGTCAGCAAATGCAACAATAAGAATATATTTTCTTAACACTTCCACTGCAGAATGCACAATGATTCACACTCAATGGGCTCTCCTGTTACAACAACTGAATGCAGAAAAAAGTTTAATACTTCTATCAGCTGAAAAGTATTTCTATTTATTTTGAATGGTTATATTACTAGTTGAACATTTCATGTGTAAGTCCCTAAAGATCTGCAACATTTCACATGTGACTATCATACCCCACACTGGTTTTCACATTCTCTGAAAGTGAACCACGTTCAAGAGTATTTAATGTAAACCTTCAGAACTCCTTGCAGTTTGTGCTGTGATTGTGAAAGTCTCTGCACTAACACGAGGCTGTTTTCCTCTGATGGCCATGGATCAGAAAGAGGTAGGAGAGTGGCAGTGGAATGATCTCTACCGTCCCCTTAGTTCACCTCTAACTGGATTTATGGAAAAAGATGCTGCTATTAAGGCAGACAGTCACACTGATGGATACATGTCTCCATAGACTTTCCTGTAGGGACATAGAGACAGTTCTAAGCACAGAATTTATAGGCAAACATTCATAAAATGGCTGGTTCCAGCAGAAGACTTGAAAAATGATGTCAAGGTCATTATATGTCCTCATATTTCCCTTGCTGTGAGCAGGTGCCTCTTTCAGTTTGCCTTTGATGCAGAAGAGTCAGAAAAAGACTTGGTTTTTTGTAATATATTGCATTAGCACTGATCTTGCCAAGAAGATGTCAATAGTCCAGAGACTGCTACTGAATCAATAAAGAGGTATTACTAATGCACCTCTCTGTGGCATCAAAGCATTTGTCTTTATGATCTAAATCACTGAAATCGTTACAGCCAAGTCAGAATATCTCCTCTACTGTAAACCAGAAAAGTATTCATCTTTCGGGAAATTCTGTTTTTCACTACTCCAAATCTCAGAACCTCTTCTGGTTTTCAACAAAAATTCAGGCTTTGTATTTTTACTTTCTATTCTACTTAGCAGTACTCCCAAGCTCAATGGGAAAAATCAGGATGTTTATACAATATTTGAATATTTTAATAACCATCTCCACTGCTGCTTGAAAGAATATTTCTCAGCTCAAATTTTCAAAAGTGAAAGGAATCAGACACAGACACCTGATTAAAATTTTTGTGTATGTAAATCTGTAATAATTTAAAAATCAAAAATAGCCACTATATTTAAAACATATTGAAACAGATAATCATTAAATTGTATTATGTCAGTAAGCAACACTGCCAACACGCAAATTCGATTTTTTTTTTCCAGATAAGAATATGAATATTTTAAGTCTTCATCCATAGACAGCTGTGTTTTCTGGTGGTGTGGTTTTACGATCTTTGCTCACTACCATTAATAAATGAAAAATAAGTGATAGATGTTGAAAGCAGATAATAATGATTGTTTCATTTTACGTTCCAGCCATTTGAGAAGCACTTGCTCATAGCTGATCTCAAACCACATCAAGCATTAAAGAACAGAATGTGTGTACTCAGGGAACACATCTCTGTAATGCTGAAAATTAGTCTTTTGTCACAGTTATTGAGGTCAGCAATTTCCAAATCACAGGGCAAGGGAACTACATTAATGCTCATTGTTTCTAACACTTTTGCTGTAACCACATTTAATCGACCATTTTGTTAACTGTGTTTCTCAGTGTGATTCTCTGGGTCATAAAAGTGTCCAAATGCACTATCAAGGCAAATGAAGCATCCTCATGTGCCCTTTAGTTCCAGTGGGTGCCTGTTTCCTCTGTGACCTCCTGGCTCTCAGTTTGAGAACATCCCAAGACCTGCAGCAGGGGCCATTGCACAAAGCTGCACTGCCTGTGAGAGTTCACATGGATAGGGGCTATAGCGTAGGGCTGAGGCTGTCAAAGCCAACACCTCCTTGTTCTCCTGAAGCAATACAAAATTAGAAACACAAAATAAAAATCATCTGCAGTCAAAAAAAGTCTGGTTAATGCCTTTTGCTATGGCTGCTGCAAGACAGTAATTCTAAATAGGTTTGGCCTTGAACACAGAGAAATTAAATCCATCACAAGGGCAGAAGAAAGAGTTCAACTTGCACAAGAGCATCAATAGGATGGTAATGCACCTACCTGCTGCTGGAATGAGGTTATGAATATTTAAGTTATAATAGAGAAGATGAAAGGTAGTAGAAGACTGAAGGAAAGTTTTCAGACATCTATGTTATTTAATATTCAGTGGAAGAAATTGCTCCTCTTTTAATTTTTTTTATGGAGGTGGATCATTTCTACATTTTTAGGGTGGTTTTTTTGTTTATTTCTCTGAATAAGACCATTTATCTGTAGTGTTGACTAAATAGGAGACCTATTATAAAACATAAAGTTGTGTCAGCAGTTTCCTGGCTCTATCAAATAAAAGATCAGTGACAACAGGGCGTGATGGTAAAAGAAGTTTTCAAAAGCAGACAAACCTTTGAATCATGTTAGAAACCCAGCCTGAGGCACAAATTATTTTTTGTTTTTTAGGATAAAACTAAGAACAGAAAATGCACTTCTGCTGCTAAGTGAAGGGCAGACTTCAGACCATTGTCTTAGTTTAGCGAAGCTGTATCTTTTCCATGCTTTGCTTGCTGTCATGGACCCAGTCATCAGCTCTGAGCCAGAGGGACACCTGCATTGTTGGAGAATTTTCCTGATCCTCAACATTATCTCTCTCGAGCGGGGCACATCTCTGAGCTCAGAGACTTTCTATCTGTTTCAAAGCCATTTGGACTGGATATCTGAACACATTCCTAAACAATTTTGGTTGGCTTTGGCTTTTGATTATTGACAGGTGAGCAACAAGCACTAAGAACAAATACTCAGGAACACGCAATATTTGCTGAAATAATTCAAGAGTCTTCTGCATGTATTCAAATAGTTGTTAGCAGTTGCAGGAAGACTGGAAAGAAGAGGGTGGCCCTGAGAAAGGTGAAGCTTGAACGTACTTTCTCAGAAATAAGCCAGGTACCGAGTGTATTTGGGCATTTGTGGCTAAAGTGGGTTGTCATGTTCTTACTCAATTGAAATACAATCATTACAGTGGATTTTAAATAACGTAATGGCTTATTTCGACATAGAAGCACATGAAGTATAAAATTACTATTCTTGAAATTGCCCTTTACCCTCCCATCTCAGTCCTGTATGTGAAACAGTAGTGCTCTGTTTCTAAGTTGGCTTCAAACCACTAGTGTGTTTCTCATTTATAAAATACTTTTTACAGCCTAATTGGGAGCAGTTTAATTCTCAGATTCTCAACTCCTTACTACACCAGTTAAGAGTCCAATTGACTGTAACGATTCAGAAAGAGACTCTTTTGGAGCCTTTACAATACGTCATGTAAATTGGTGTTCAGGGACTTTAAGAAAATGATTTATGTTATATTTAACCAGAATATTATTCACATGATAGGAGTCCCAAGACATAATGGACGGTAGATGCCTAGAAAATTGGTCACAGTTTATGGCCTCAAGGCCAATGAACCTTTTACCCTGGAAAATGGTCCACAGTGTAATGCATAAGCCCAACATCATATCACCAGAAGAACCTAGAGATCTCAGATGCTCATTACTTGTCCAATCATCAAATTTTGTTCCTTACACATTTATCAGTGTTCTGAGTGTCCTACCTAATCTTGTTATAATTATGAAACCATACGTATTCATCATTTCCCTTTGACAAACTAACTGACTTCTGAGACAGGACACACCTTCAGGGGTCCATTCTAAAAGCCCTGTTAAAGTTGTTTATCTCTAAATAAAAATACTCAACAATTGTGCAGCTTTTGCTATAGATATAATTACAACACAGTTTTCAGCTGAGGCTCTCCAATAACATAGCATGAATTATAACCGGAAAAAAATATTTAAGCAGGTTTGATTTTTTTTAAGCTATTTCTAAAATAATTTCCTCACTCTCCCCTGCACTTTGGCACTTGGATTATTCTTAGGAGACGTGTCACAGGTAGAGGAACTTTTGCCACATGGGTGAACACCCCAGTAGGGAGAGACAGAACTTGTTCTGCAGAAACAATCAATACAGGTAGTCTTTCTCTTAAAGGGCTTTTATTCAGAAACAAACATGGTGCCCGTAGCTTCAAGCATTTGGACTGAGTGAATCAGGATGCTGAGAGGTATCAGCAGCAGTATTTGGTGGGATTCGGCTACTTTGAAGTGGTAGGACTGGACTTTTTACTTCCATTCCCACCATTATTAATCAACTGAAAGGTTACATAAAAAAATACCTTCATCTCTCACTCCTCCAATTCTCCACATCCACCATCTAGTTTTTTCTCACAAGATTTCTAATTCTACAGAGCAGGGACTGTTAAAATGTTTTTGTGGTTCCAGAACTTTGTAGAGGCTTCCAGCAGAACTTGTAGTGCAATTCATAAATAATAAAGTCAGTATGTTTTCCTGGGAAATTTTCTTGACATTGCTAGTCCCATAAACAAAAGCATTCTTTATCTAACACGGTGAAAATTAATGTTTTGGGTACCTGTGAGAAATAAAAGGAAATCTTACATATTTTCTGTTGTTGGAATTTCAACCCAGTTCTCCTCCCCCTCTTCAGAGCAAGACAGTCACTTACCAACTTTTCTGAAAGCAGACCTAAGTCATACAATTCTTTTATAAACAAAATGCTAACACCACAACATGCTGCATGTGATCATCACAGTCACAATAAGGCATCCCTAGCTCCAAGGTGGGAGGAATTACCTGGCAGAATTTTCCAGTCATTTATGGTTGCAAATTCTTTGGTATCACCTTAAAAAAAATTAGATAGTTTTAAAAAAAAGTCTGAAAATCAAGGAAGTATAACTTAGTCTTTAGTGATAGTTCAAACATGCAACCATATAAATAAACTTAGATTTCCGTTGTGTTTCAGCTACAGGTAAAGTATGTTTACATGCTCTGAGACACACAGTGTGCCATCATTTTTTAAAGAAAACAGTCATGCATGTACAGCAGTAGATAGAAGCCAAGGAATTTTATGAACCGTTCTGTACCAGACTTTCTAGCCTGGTGGGGTCCCTTTATGGCAGGCCAATGACACAGAAAAAGTTAAAACACCAGAGGCATTTTTGTAAAATTTTGTTCCCGTAGTACTGTCTGATTCTGCAGTCCTATACCCCAAAATAGAGAGTAGGAGTCAAGCAGGTGGTGTGAAATCCACTTTTCATTCAGTATAAGGGCTCTAGGAGACACAGCATCAGTGTAATGAAAACAGTCGTAGAAGACACCATATTAACATTACTGCTCAGTGTTACATTAAAGACCAGAAACAGAAACCTGGTGGAATACACCACAGATATGCAGAGTGATGCAATAACAAACTGTTGAGTTGTACCAAAGAAGCACAGTCTGATTACAGAAAGCCCAAAGTAGCTACCATGCACAACAGAGGAAACAACCGAGAAATAAAGGAACATTGTTTAGTCTATTCTTTCAAAATAGACAGCTTTGAAAAGAAAGCATCTTATTTTACCACAGAAAGGGCAGAACTCAGAGCACATGTGTAGGTGAAATGCTAAAACTAACTTCTTCGTGAAAGGCAGCTTTTTCTCACAAGTTTGTCAGTACCTTCTGTATGGACAATTACCTTAAAGTGTATCATATTGATCTGCAATATACTTTGTAAATGTCAATACATACCTAGTCTTGCTGCCTACAGCATATGAGGAAGAGAAATAGAAATGAGTCTGGGCTTAATGACATGTAACCATCTCGGATGAATAATGTATATATGGTCAATCCCCAATTCTCGGGAGACCATCAGCCTAACTTTAATGTTTGAGACAAGCAACTGTATGTTTTAGATTTATCACTTGAGTCCTAATGCACTTGCCAAAGGACATTAATATTTAAATATTGAAAAATATACTATCAGCAGAAAAATAGGCAGATTTACAGTTAGGGAGGTTTTCTTTGGTTTGCCTTTAACACATACCTGTTATATTTGAGAGTTTAGGAAAACTACTAGTCTTTTCACTTGATTCCATGTTATGGAAGATATTTAACTTCCTATTTTCAGCCAAGAAATATATGCAGAAGCCAGTTGTTACATAGCTCTTATACAACCAAGTGTCCTTTGTAATCTCCCCACTAAAGTCTGGTATATGTATATAAGAATTGTTTTAGAAATACATGAGCATGACAAACGCCTTTTGAATTCATGTGACCTCAAAACACAGAAAAATGGAGTAATCCAAATTAAGCAATAATTAGATGAGAGTCTCTTATAACACATTTGTTTTTCAAGTAAGCAACTATTTTTATTGCTCTTCCTGAATCATCCTGGAACCAATCAAAGACATAATATACTTTCTATAGATTGGATTTGGCTCAATCTTTGTCTGTATTTGCTCACTAGTTAATGTGGTACTAGATGACATACTTGGGAAGTGAATCCCACATTATTGCTAGAACAGGTACAGAGTGAGCAGCACTGCTGTATTTGTCTCCTGGCTGCCTGGCAGGCATTGACTGAGCTTTGTTTAGGGGACCCTGTCATTGTTGGTGAAAATATTCAAATTGTGAACCTATTTTACATTTATTCATACATTAGGATTCATGGTAGAGACATTGTTTTCTTTTGCTCCATTGCTCCCCAAAGACAGTAGAGAGATTGATTTCACATTTAGGAGTGTAAATAGTTATGAGGTATTTCTTCATATTTGAACTGCATGTCAGAAAAATGTGCTCCACTATGCCATGAAGAACAAAGAGATCTTTTGGTTTGTTTGTTTCCCAATGTGACGATTATGGTTAATAAATAATATACTTTCTAATAGCTGACTGTTCTGTTCATTTGAAGCTTAAGGTAAAGAAATACTGAGCAATAACAAACAATTTAGATCATCTTTGTTGCTGTCTCTAATAAATCAAGGTCTCAGAAAGCTTATAGATGGATTCTGTTCTCATAAACTCAGTAAGAAAATAAGTTTAATGGATGGCAATCTCACTCATCCCACTATTTTGCCAAAGATGCTCTGGGAGAACCCACAAGCAACAAACCTCACAGCAGATGTTGTTGTTAAATAGCAACAGATAGAGTGTGACTCCAGGCAACTGGCTAATCCCCCCTGAAATGACACAGATGAAGGGATCGAGTGCACTCTTAGCAAGTTTGCAGATGACACCAATCTGAGCAGTGCAGCTGACACACGTGAAGGATGGAATGACATCCAGAGGGACCCAGACAAGCTGGAGAAGTGGGCCCATGGGAACCTCATGAGGTTCAACAAGAACTGGTTGCAAGGTGCTGCATCTGGGTCAGGACAACTCCGGGTATCGACACAGGGTGAAGGATGAATCGAGAGTAGCCCTGCCAAGAAGGACTTGGGGGTGTTGGTGGGTTAGAGGACGATGCTGGAGAAGAGCCAGCAATGTGAGCTTGCAGCCCAGATGGCCAAACATGTCCTGGGCTGCATCAAAAAAATAGTCGACAGCAGGCTGATGGAGGGGATTCTGCCCCTTTACTTCACTAGACCCCACCTGGGGTGCTGCATCCAGCTCTGGGGTTCCCAGCACAGGAAGTACATGGACCTGTTGGAGTGAGTCCAGAGGAGGCCATCAAGATGAATAGAAGGCTGGAGCCCCTCTCCTATTGGGAAAGGATGAGAGAATTGAGAATGTTCAGCCTGGAATCAGCCAGTATCTGAAGGCAGACTACAAGAAACATGGGGTGAAACTTTTTACAAGGGTGTGTAGTGACAGGACAAGGGGGAATGGATTCAAATTGAAGGAGAGTAGGCTTAGATTAGATATGAGGAGGAATTTTTCACCGTGAGAGGAGCGAGTGACTAGCACAGGTTGCCCAGAGAAGCTATGGATGCTCCATCCCTGGAAGTGTTCAAGACCAAGCTGGATGATGCTTTGAGCAATCTGGTCTAGTGGGAGGTGTCCCTGCTGGAGGTGTCACTGCCCATGGCAGGGGGTTGGAACTAGATGATCTTTAGGGCCCATTCCAACCCAAATCATTCAATAATTCTATGAAATTTCTCAGGGATCATTAAGGGGCATGTTTATCTAAATAATGTCTGTCACACTATACAGTAGTAAAATACTATCCAAAGTAAATTAAAAGTATATACACATTATGTATATATATATATATGGATGTTATATAATTTTACTAAGCACAGCATAGTGTTTACAGTCTCCTTTGTCCAGAAGAGAGAGATTGAAGACATCCATAAGAGATCTTCCAAAGCAGTGAACCAGCTCTGTAGCATAAAACGAACATAGGCGGGCTATTACTGCGTAGAACCTGGTCGATCATGGCATTGATGTTAGATTCACTAAGATGTTAGCATTCACCACGATTTTAGGACATTCACCACCTCACAAGTGATCTCTGTCACTTACCTTTTCAAGGGAAATACTTTCATTTTATACCCCATATTTTATTCTCAAGCTGTCCTTTTAAAAATTATATGCTTCATAAAGACTGTAGATGAGTTTTCTGAGATTTAACAAGACATATTCACTACTGAGCCTTTCTTAATAGCTTTTTATGCTACAAATTACTACAAAGGCTAAAGCCTCCTTTCAAATATTGGAATACTGATGTACAGGGCTATATAAATTTATTCCATAATAATTTTGCACTGTAAGAATATCTAAATCAATCTAAAATTGATGGGGGGGAACTATTATCCATGAATGTTTAACTTACACTAGATCTTTTGGGCAAAAAGATTAATATCCACAGGAAGAAAGATGAGACAATAATTTATTTTATAGCCATTCAAGTTTAAAGACTTTTAAAGATGCATTCTGAGACTCAAAGATTTAGTTACAGGAAAGAGGAATGTCTGGAGTCATCTGTAAGCAAATGTTTGATGGAACTGCCAAGGTGTTTTATAAAATAAGTCAAGTAAAGGACAACTGAAAATCTTTATAAAATATTGTTCTACAAAAGATCCAGTTAATAATAAAACTTCAGAATATAGAAATTTGAGTTTGAAAGGGAATGTGAAGGTTATCCCCTGAGTTCATAGAGTCATAGAATCATGGAACCATGGAATGGTTTGGGTTGGAAGGGACCTTAAAGATCTTTGTTACAACCCCCCTGCCAGACAGGGACATCGTCCACTAGACCAGGTTGCTCAGAGCTCCATCAAACCTGGCCTTGAACACTTCCAGGGACGGGGCATCCACAGCTTCTCTGGGCAACCTGTTCCAGTGCCTCACCACTCTCGCAGTAAAGAATTCCTTCCTAACAGCTAATCTAAATCTACCCACTTTCAGTTTAAAACTCCTACCCACCCTCCCAGATAAAGAGTCCCTCCTGTCTTGGGGGGTCTCTAGAACAGCACCTCATCTAGCTAAAATAGTAGGAGTTATGCCCCTAAATAGGCTTTAAGCCGAACATTATCAACATTTAGACATTTTGCAGGTGAAATTGATATCAACACTGTAAAACACACCCTTTACTCCATGTAAATCTTGCTAGCCCAAGAGTTAATAACTTTCTTCATTGTTTAAAGCTTGGAAGAGGGAGAGAAGGGAATTAGGCAGGTTTTTTGATGACTAAAGAAAAATTTTAAAGAAACTTAACTTTTCACTCATACTTAATGTTATTTTTAGACTTACAAGAATAAAAAAACTCTTTTCACACAATCTGGATCTCAAGACTGTAGTTAAATAAGCACGGTTATACAGACACAGATCTTTTAAATAAGTTAGCTGTGTTCCTAACTTGTGAAGTCTCCTGGGAGTTCTTTTTCAATTCTCAGGAACGTAATGGATGCATTAATGACACTCTCATGCAGCTTGGCTGTATTTCCCTTTATTAAAGTTATATCATCCAATTCAGGAACAGTTCACTCTAAATCCCAAACTTAAAGCTCTACAATTGGTTAAAAAATATATTTAGAATTAATGAAATCCAAATTACATAGTTTCCCAAAGCCAATGTGCTTGTAAAATGAACCTTCTCACTGCAGCGGGGATAAGTGAAGCTTAAAATGACATTATAAGGAAAACGCATTTTTGCCCTGTATGGATCAGCTATTTCATAAAATATTCCCTCTCTTCTGAAGACAGAACAAAACCTGCTGTTTCCTTGAAAAACATGAGTGATTTCACCTAGGACAGTACAAGATGGGGCCAATGAGGGAAAGACCATATGCATTTTCAAGTCCAGTATGGCACCATTCGAGCAATTCCCAAGTCACAAGAGAATAGACTGCAAGTGAAGGAGATGAAATGAGACACAATAATTAGAGGACTTAATCCTGTTGAAATTAAAATCAATGGAAGAATGCCTTAAATTTCCTTTTTTTTTTTTGATTTCCTACTAGTAATTGTGCAACTTTTGTTTTATGAAACCCTCCTCTGTGTTTAAGTTGGCCAGTCACCAGGCTTTCCTTTTGGTGACCCTCCTATTGGAGACTTGGATCCTGTTTGGGATCCAGATCATCTCCGCCACATTTTTAACAGAACCAGAGGTCTTTCTGTCTTCTTGTGTGTCTTTTAAGCTGTTACCATTGACTTACAGTTAGAACTTTCTAGTATGTTTCCTCAAAGTGCAAGAGAGAGGTGGTGGGGTCTATATAAATTTCGCACAGGGTAGAACAAGCAAAGAAAAATTCTAAATGGAAACAAGCATACGGATGTGTGTAACTTTATCAGCGGAAAATAATCTTACCTGAAACAAAGGTAATAAATGAAAAAAAAACTTTAAACACCTACAAAACAACTCCAGAGGAATCAACAAATCAGTAAAGTAGACACAGATATGTAATGAAATAAGGTAAGAGAGAATGAGTTCAGTCTGCTCTGTATAGAGGATCCTTGTGATCTAGACATTTAATCTTTGTCCCTCTCTGTCATGTTCTCTCTCTGGCTCTGATAAATAATTTTCAGAATTAAATGGCTCTTAACTGGAAAAACACCAGAGATTTGTGCAGAATTACAGAAATTTTCAAAAGGTGATAGAAGGATAGAATTTTTTAACATTTGAAAACGAAATCAAGTAGAAAGATTCATGCAATATGACTAAAAAAAGAACACAGCAAAGAAAAACAGATGCAATTAGGTTTTCTGAGTGTAAATTACTAGGGCATAAGAAGAATAATGACTGTCTTTGAGAAGAGTCATTTATTCAGTGAGGTGTAAGTAAGAACAATTGGAAATCAGGATGCAGAAAACCTGGGGGCAATGCTTTCGACAAGAAGCTGTCCAAATGTGGGAAAGCTTACCAAAGGCAACACTGGCATTGGCATCTGACCCCCCTTTGTGCTCTGCACAAAGCAATTGAAATGGAAAGAGCAGCCTTGCAGTTTCAGGGGAAAAACAACTGACAAGGAGAGGGCTGAGACATCAGCTTCTTATACTGCCTCAGTAGTCCCAGCATAGGAAGCCTGTCTGCAGGCTAGGAAAGCCATATCCAGGGCAGCAGAAGGCAGTGCACATGGAAAAGAAGAACTTCATGATGTAGATCTAACACTTTCCATGCCTCATATTCTAGGACTACAAGACAGAAGCACCCATTACTAGACCAAGGACTGCGGATTGACTGTCCCTTTTGTTTTGGGCCATGCACGTTGTTATCATTGGTCTAGACAGTAATTTAAATTTGTATGAAATATCTTTTTCAATAAGATTTTGAAAATATTGTCCTAAAGAGTTTATTAGTGGTTAAGCAGTACCTTGCATCTAACACTTCCAGCAGCATAACATCATTTGTTTAACCTACTGTTTAATTGTGGGGGGAAGGTCCTACATTTGTATTTTTATCAGATGCATACTTATTGGAAGTTTTAAAGCAAGCCCTTATAGCTGTGGTTAATGGGCTTTTAAGTAACTTCCAGCACTATCTTGAAGCCAAGTATCCTTCTTGAAATATACATATATTGTTCTTTAAGTCACTAACGGTGAACTGAGTATTCAAATAACAATGTAATACTCAGTATGAAATAATAGCAGTGAAAACAATGTTAGCTAAAACTCCTCACATCAGCTCAGCAAGATGCCTGTGCTGACTACAGAACTAGTCATACAATCAATTACATCCTGACTGGTAAGTCACCTTACAGTGAATTCGGTTTTATTTTAGTTTCCATAGTTAGTTGCCCTCCATTAAAAAAACATATATATAGTGATCAGATTATAGGTGATACGGCACAGCAGAGTAGAATGAATGTTATGACACTACAAGTAAATTTTATCTAAAAATCTTAAAATATCAAAGTGATTTCAGTGGAACTACTTCATTCATCTCTTTGTATCTCCATATGCTCCCAAGTTAATGGAGGAGTTATAAGCACCACATCCTTTGGTTTAGTGCATCTTCCAAACAGCCTTAATTGCGAGGGCGCCAGTCCTTGAAAGCAGTTTGAAAATCTGTTCCATTCCAGTCTCCTTTATTCCATTATATTTTAAGTACCTATGTGATTTTCATGAACGGTTTAATTGCATAGGTTAGATTAATCAAAGACTGCCACATTAATGATTAAGTCAAGCATTATTACTGGCAGGTATTTTTATCTTTTTCTAATTGGTTTTAACTGATGAATGACAAGCCTACTCAAAGAGCTTTTATATTTTATTGCTATGATTTTTATCCAACTCTGCTGTCTTTCCAAGTGTCATTGACTATTAACAATAGTTTCTACACAGAGGACTGTAAAGGGCAGTTAGTGATTCACTTTAAAGTATTTTCTTTTCTTTTACCAAGAAGAAATGTAATCATCCAAATAATTGTATTTATATTGCCTCTAAATCTGCTAATTGTGAAATAATTTTATGTTAAGGGACTTTCATTGGGATTTCACCCACTTTAAAAGAGGTAAAAGCTGAATTAATTCATAGATCTGGCTTTAGTTCAGTAGTAAAAGAAGCCAAAAGAGTCCAATTACAGAGTGCTTATCCAACTCATTGGAGAAAGTGATTGAAGGAAGAAAGCAAAAATTCTAGCTCTTTCTGACATTTGATGCAATTTAATTTTTGAGAATTGGAAGCAAAAGCCTGGCTGCAGTGATACATCTTTTTATATAAAAACATATTTTATTTTATAAATGTAATTGTCCTGCAATAAAATTCTGTGGATAGTAATTTGGCTTGTTCATAAATACGACACCGTGTTGTAAAGCTGCATTTGTAAGTCTCACACCACTTTACACCACACTAGGTGCTTTCACCAATAGTAAAAAAGACATTTTTACATGTTAAATAATGGCACAGCCTCCAAGATGAATGAAGAAAAGCTTTAATTGGATAGTAAATTAAAAATAAAATCATTAGAAAAAAAAATCATTAGGAAAAAAAATCTGTTCATACATTCCTGATATGAACCTTCCTCAGAGAGCTTTCTGACAAATAATTGAAAGAAATTGAAATACTAACAAAAGAGTTTCATTTCATACAAACAGGTTTCTTAAGTGGCTGGTTCATTGACCCAGTACAAAAGGCAGCCTCACAAGTAATGTTTTGCTTCTCTCTCTTATTTTCCATTTTTGCAGTTTAGTTATCTTATAATAATGTTGCAAGCTATCATCCTCTTAAGAACCACGACGGTCTCTAGAAAGAATTAATATATTCAAGTAAATGTATTGAGAAAAAAATGAAAGATGCTATAATTTCAACAGCAGGCCTGCTAGTGGAACATAATATGTAGGCAGAAAAGAAATGCAATAAAAATATGGAAAAAAGAAAAATAGAGTGAACTACAGCTGTAGAACTAGTGTGATAACTGCACTTGATAAGGCAAACAAAATTCAGTCTGCATGGAGAACTAAAAAACAATGGAAAATGGAAGAGTTAATACCACTTGGAATGCATTTGAAACTAATTAAAGGGAAAACAGTAATGAAGTGTGCTGAAAGCAAAATCTATTAATATATGAGGACATTAAAAATGGCCTTCTGGAGCAGGCTATTTCATAGTTACAGTAATCACTTTGGCCAAAAGAAAAAAAATAGCTAGTTTAATGCACTCATAAGAAAGTTAACCTTCAGTGCAAATGCAGGGCAGGACTGCAAAATCATATAAAAATACAGATTTGAGAACTTAAGTTAGAGAAATCCAATAAAATTTAGTAAATAATGACAACCATATGTGTTATGAAATAATACATCATCACCTGGAAAAAAACACAGTAAAGGAAGATCCACAGGATCCACTTAGTATTCAAGCTCAGGATAGTTGTTGGAATACAGAAAGGCATGCTAGGGAAATCAGAGATTGATGTATACAGAATAACAACTACAAAAAAAGCCTGGTTTGTTTAGTCCAAAAAAATGAAGGCTGGCAGTAAACACAAAAAGACAAAGGTGGTTCAAAGCATGTCAAATACAAGAGAGAAAGTATTATGTAAAGAACAATTTTATTTAGGAGAAAGTGGATAATAAACCATCCACAAAAGTACTTAAAATAAGGACTAGTAGGTTCTTTTCATCAAAATGAAATCTTTTGGTAGGAGAAATGAGGAAAAGCAAAAACCAAGTTCTGTTACTGTCACCACAAAAACTTACATCTAAATTATAGTTCTTTTGACCCTACCCTGATGTTTAGATGTTTACTAGGAAAGGTCAGTGTTAGCATATTAATTTCTATAATCCGGTTGGAATTCCTAGAATAAGACTTCATTGCACCTAATTTTAAACCTCTGTAGTAGGAGTTTCCTTATCAGCTAGTTGTCTAATAATTTCATCATCAATGAAGAGAAATACAAAATCCTGGAAAAAGATTTATCTGGTCAGTTTGAGTGATTGTGCGAGACAATTTCCCCTCCCCCCTCCTCTTTCTCTTGTCTGCAAAGAGTCCAGGTAAGTAGATCAGACATTATCTAGAGCATAAAAATGTATGTTTGATATATAGGTGGCATTGTAAGGATCTAAGGATTAGAATGGGAGGACTGTCTTACCATTTTTAAGACACCACAACAAAATTCAGGAAAGATAAACAGATAAAAATGTGATTCTGTGTATAGAATCTGTTTCCCTCTTTATCAATGTATCTGTTTTTACAGCTGAAAAAGAACACGTATTATTGTCTTTTTACCCACTAAGACAATATTGAACCTGGTTCATTGTGCCACCTCTGTGACAGGGTGTAAGAGAAAGATGTGAACAAGCAACTGTAGGCTGGTTTCCACAAATCTCACAAGTTTGTTTTCCTTGCCGCATTTCCAGACTTGGTGTCTTTGTCACTGGACCAAAGACTTCATCATGACTTTTATAGCAAATTTTTATCACTAACTTGAAACCAAACCTTTCTGTACCAGAAACTGCTCAACTGATTTAATTTCAAAGAATTCAGAACAAACACAGCACAATATGTTTAACGTGCATGGTGCTGTCAGTAAGTAGCACTTCTTCACCACTTAAGTGAGAAAAATATTATTTTAAATGTACACAGTCTTTTTAGCTTGATAGTTCTTATTTCTTGGGATGGTTCTATGGACTAGAATCCCCATATGGAAAATTCATTTGACCCTAAAGATTTTCCTAGGAAACACGATCTCCCAAGTGTATGTGTGAAGATTCCAAAAGCACATTTGCAAATGTTAGCCTAAAAAGTCAAAGTAAAAGAAATTAAAGCAATGTGGTTAAAACTTCCTCTTCAACTAGTTTGAGACAACCTCAGTAGACTGCAAAAGATTCCATGGGCAGTGTTAAAGCAATCAGGGTTAAAAGAAACCCAGAAACTATTTAGTTTGACAATATTTCCTAAGCTACTTAATGGTTTTGTGTAGGGGGGATATTGGCTTTTGACAGGCAAGCAGAGCACTCGCCTTTGCCAAGCCAGTTTATCATTCTCCTTCCTATATTGTGCTGGCAGATTTCAATTGGCACTGCCAATTTCCTCCAGCACTGCCAGGTCCCACTTCTCTGGTGGCAGCGCTGGATTTAAAGATAATAAGCTCAAAAGGTTGGAAGGAAGACCAGTGATCATGATGTGTTTGAAAATATTTCAACACAGTGCTACAAAACACTGTCCCACCAGGTACAGAGAGAGAAGAAATGCTCACACAACGGAGCTACATTAAGTTATATGTGTGCTCCAAGATTCCAAGTCAATTTGCTGAAATAAAGGTTTACTATAATTCCTCAGGAACAACTTGACATTATTTTAGTGCACATACCTGCTTCTTGAGGACATAACTATCGTTTATCTCTGTACTACACTAGAGAGCCTCAATTTGGCCAACGGCCCCTGGTACAACTGCAATATAAGTGCCAAATAAATCACCACTATCTGTACATTTTACATGTGACATATCAGTTAATGGCAAAGAATGAGGAAGTAAAGTTCAAAATCTGACTGTGGGACACCCTTTTGAGTCTGCATAAAAGACCATCAGCATACTGATTCACACAAGCCTTGGTAGAAAACAAAGGGCTTCTTTTGGTACTTTTCAAATTCTGAATTAATTCAAAGCTTATTTCATGGCAACTTCAGCTGAGGAAGGAAGTACAGACACTGATAAGCAGTGCTGATGGAAAAAATACATCCTGAAATGGAATTTGAAGCAAAAGCCTTTCTTCACTCGGCTGCTGGGAAGAAACTTAGAACTAAGTACATGCAAACCTGATGGGCTTTGCAGAGATTTAGAACTCCCAAAAAGTCAAGAAACTCTAGAGGTATGAATCCATCAGAAACAAAAGATTTTCTGCATATCCTCTCCCCATTTTCTATTGCCATTTCAAGGCCATATTACATCCTCATTAACACATACATGTGCATAAATGTAATATTTCAGCCATTTGCTAAGTAAGCTTGGATTCTATTCTGTCACACATCCTACACCAATGGCAGTTAGAGAAAAGCTCCTTCCAAAAGCTCAACACATAATAAGGAACTTAATGTTCTTTTTGTTTTCTTATTCCTGAACAGGTAACTACGATGCATTTCTTTTAATCAGCATATTAAATCTTAGGTTTTGCTAATTGCAGAATATGTTGAGCATAAAACAGAAAGTGCTAAGAGATCCATGATGATTCTCAGTGTAGCCTTCAGGGGATTTTCCTGGACTATTTTTCTGGATGGAAAATTGTAAATTCTATCTAGGGGGTTTCCATACATGTCATAGCCTAATTGGATCAGCAGGTAAACCTGGTAACTCCTACCTGTTACAACACATTCTGGCATGCCTGGGGTTATAGTGCACAGACTCCATAAATGCAATTTGTTCAGGAAACCTCAGAGTACAACATGACTGCACACCACGCACTCTCTTGGAAGCACTGGACTTACTGTGCTCCCGCTGCCTGAGTATGAACTACGTGTCTAACATGTCACTGGAGGATCAGATTTACCACACATCTGCGGGCCACCTGTGCTGTGCAAATACAATGAGCTAAAAATAAATAAAATAAAACTTATTTCTTCGCCATTTAACCCATGCTTGTGACACTGATGTCCACAAAATTATGCTTGGCAAATGTTTTCAGTGTTTTCCCCTGGGAAAAGGGGGAAAGCTGTAGGTGATAACACACCTTCTCCTGAGTATAGCACAATGTATTGACATAGGGTAAACAAAGGGTTTAATTTGTTTATTATTTGTTTATTATTTGTTTATATTTATTTATATTTATTATTTAATTTGTTTGTTATTCGTTTATTCATTAACATTTCTCGAAAGAAGGGCCTTTGCTTGTCACAAAAACTCACCATCTCAAAGTGTATCACACAGATGAAGTAACAGAGTGGAAAAAATACAAGGCTTAGAAGACTTAGAAGACGAGTTCATAAACACAGGCTACCTATGCTTAGGAATTAAGTTGCCAACAGCAGTTACACCCCTAGTACCTCTGCAGTTTGAAATGAGAGCGGAGACACCACTACTGTCCATCCTGCCCTGTGCAGATCCTGCCCACAGCTCCTGAGGAACCAGTGTGCCTCGGGCTGCTGCTCAGAGATTGCAGTGAGGAGACCAGCCCACTCTCCTCCACTCATCAGGGAGAACTGCTGCATCTAAAATTGGGGCTGCTGCAGTTCAAAACATTCCTTGGCTAAACCCAATACACACACACCCCCCTAAATATGTCATGTCACATACCTGTTAGTGTACTTTTCTCTCTATTATGGCACCTAAAAACTCTATTTCTTTTTGTTACAGCACAACAGCTCTCAGAAGTTATATGACGAGTTTTATGCACTTCTTATGTTTAGGGAGACTGTACTGATGATAAACTGATGCCTCAAATCAGTTGCCATTTGTACACTGGCACATCATGAATGAACAGTGCCAGGCAGGTGAGCGTAGCAGGCATGAATATCAATTTGAAATCTTCCTGCTAAAGAGAATTCCTGTATTTAAATATGCAAATTAATGGCCTAAATTTAGCAAATATTTTTATTAATTGCATGTTTCTGAAAAATTATGTCAATTATTCAGACTTCAACTAATTTCACAAAATTCTTGTTAATCGAATGTCTTTTTCCTTTTTGTTCTTTGTTAAGCATTAAGGCCACGATCCAATTCTGTCCCATGTAAAAATAATTTTTTTTTGAAGTAGAATTTCAGCTTTACTAGTTTACTAATTACTTTCAGTTGAGGAAGCCAAGCCTTTTAGTAGAGAGCACGTACATATTGCCAAAAGTTAGTTCAGGAGTTCACTAGCAGATAGGCACAAGTGTAGGCAATACAATAGCTAAAATTACATTTTTAAAGGGCAAAATAGAGGGATTGTTTAGACTTTCTGAGGCACCCCCATCTTCTAAAAGTTCAAGTTTAAGGGACTGAAGAAGTGGTATAGTCTTTTTTTTTTTTAGAAGATTACAAAAACAACTATGACTAAATTCCCAGGAGCTGTAACATGTGAAAAGCTAGACTTGACAATACCTTCTGAGCTCACTGTATCTGTTTATTTATCTGAAAGTCAAACCACCACTGCATCAACAAGGAAATGCTGCACATTTTTCAATATGTAAGAAAACTACAAGAGGAAATAGAAAACAGGATTTGCTGCATTACTTCTCAAGAGGCTTCTATGGCACAGTGAGAAAAAACTTCAAAGTGTGGGCAAAAATCCTAGTTCTTGTGAAAGCTGCTTTATAACTTCCCAGTCTACAATCTATGCTGTACTTGATCTGGTAGCTGCCAGGAGGGACCTAAAAAGCAGCATTCCCAGAACGCTGCTTCCAAGTTTGTGTTTGTCCTGTAGCCAACCTGGTTCAGTGTGCCTGCAGGGTGTTTATTTTCCTTTCCTGAAGACAACACCACGGCCTTTCAAGAAATGGTGCTGGATCATTTGTCTGCCTGACGTCTGTCTTCTAGTGCTGTCAGACATGAGCACAAAGGCACACTGGAAAACAGCTCACCAGGCATGGAAAGCCACAGCCCAACCAGACTGGAAGTAATCTGGCCTGAGCGAAGTGCAGGTGTGCTGGAGGCTTTACCCCCTAAGTGAACCAGCATGCTAAGAGATACCCCAACAGATAATCAGTGCAGACAGTCTGCCAGTTAGCTTGTTGTAAACCTTGTCCTCGGTCTTAAAAACACTATCGAAAGACACTGTAGACTTAAGTTTACTCTATTACACACATCTTTTTTATAGGTTATCTCCATTCAAGGAACATGTGGACACAATTTGGAAATTGTTTTAAATCTAGAAAACCCTGAGAGGTTTATGGTGTAGGAGGCATTTTGTTTCCAGAAATTACTGTAACTTATTTCAGGCATATCCTGAGACATAATGTTAAAATGAAATTGTCTTAGCTCCAAGGGACAAAGCTGTATTTTTCGTATGAAAAATGCAAGACACATTGACAATGCTGTTGAAAACAACACAGAGGTTGAGCCCTGAAGCCTCTGCTCAAACGAAGTTCTCATGGATTCCATTATGTGTTGTGATACAGTGATTTTATAACATATATTGACGTATTCCCAGTTTTCTTGAATATTACACACTTGAATGCATTTTTAATGCTAACTGCATTTTCTGGTTTTGACCAATTCTATACAACTTAGGAATTTCTGATATTACATATTTGAGGAGAATAAGGAAAATTAGAATTAAACACAGTTTCATCAAAAGTACTTCAATAATGGTATAAAAGAAAGCTGAGACTGGACACTTACCTATCAACGAAACGCAGATGGAACTGAGCTAGAACAGATTTTCTACAACCATTTTTTACAAGGCTGTTTTAGAAATCACCATTTAAAAAAACAAAACAGAAAAATATTTTTCGTTTCAAACTACCTGGAACGTGCTCTGCAGAAGGCAGAGTATAATTATTCAAATATGCATTTGGCCAGTTTACAGAGTTAACACCCAGTGCCATGAAAAGAGCCATGGAATTCTGATGAAGCTGTGAGACCTTGATTTTAACACATCTTCTGACACACACAGCACCTCCCACAGCAGCATGCTGCTCAGTGCAGAGCTGTGTGGGCTCAAAGAGAAGAAATCCACCCCCCAAACCCACATGAATCACCCTCCCAGCACCATGCCTCATGGTGATTTGTTTTCACCTTGGTATATTCTGGGTTCTTTTTCAGTAATATCATAAAACAGAAGCTTCAAAACATATCAGGCTAATGTTTAGGTTTTCTGATCACAGTAAATGACAAAAATCACAGATGGTTCATCCTCTTTCCTCATAATATTATACCACATGAGGATCTCAACAGGACACCCCACTGAAAGAATATCCAGATCCCACTGGTAACATTGCAGCTTAACAATAAAAAATTCAGTTAAACAAGCTCAGTTTTCGATTTCCCATGATTCTGCTTCTTTCTTTCTCTGTTTTTTCTTGCTTCCCTACCAGCCCTTCCTAATGCTGACCCCTCTGTGCTCCTTCCTCGCCAGGTTTCCTTTCCTCTGCAGATGAAGTGGCAACCTCCCTCATCCTCCCTACACACCACTGGGGGTTTCTCTTGGAGTTAGTTCTGTTTGCTTTCCTCACACTCATGCACTGTCTTCCTGAATTTTTCTATCACCTCTTCTTTTAAAAGAACAATTTTCTAGCAGCTTTTATGTTCAGCTAGTGCCAAGAGCTGGAGGAAGGCACAACTACTTCTCCTTCCCCTTCCTTTTCTTTGCTCTAGGTGAGTCAGAGGCACAGAGCAGGCAGCTATAAAACTGGCTAAGGGACTATTGAGGGTTTCAAATAATTTCATAAATGAGACTTATTCAATCAATGCAACTTTGAGAAAAACAAATAATTTGATTTGAAAACGGTCTTGAATATTCCCAATGACAGAAAAATCACAATCCATCTCTCTCTGTTTTCCAAAAGTATGTATGAATATGTCAAATTAATCCCCAAATTAGATAATTGAAGAAATATTTTTCATTACATGTGGAGGATTTCACACTTTTGTTGGAAAAAATAATCCCATTAACTACTCATTTACAGTACTCATTGTTTTCATGGCAGCGAATTTTTTACACATTATTGAGAATATTTTTAGAGTAAAAATTCTGATAGTACAAAGGAATATCTCCATTTAAAAAACTATAATTACATCATAAAATTTATTTCTCACCAATAAGGCTTTGTTTTAATGATGTGCACCTCTTCAGCATAGTATCCTTAGTTTAACACACATTAAGCAATACTAAAAAGAAAAAATATTTTTGTCAATTAATCTCAATAGGTTCTGGCTAGCCCTTCCTGTTTTCGTAATTTCTGTAGTAAAAAACAAGTATAACAAACACTAATTTTTTCATTGTTATACTTTTATTGTTATTATTTACATATAACATGTTTTATCTGTTTTTAAGATTTATTTTCTCAGCTATTTTCTATCACCTTGGTAGCATTATTTTGATTTGATGAAAGAATATATTCCTTAAGAAATGGCACGGCAGTTTTTTAATATAGTCAAACATAGGGGTTTTATGATAAACAGTTCTAATGACTCGATCCAAATATCTGCTATACATGCATAACAGTGTGGAAAAAAAGGAAAAAAAATCAAGATTTTCTTTGTTTCTTAGAAGGAATGCTAGCAATTCACGGAGGAAAGCTTTATATCTCAACAAATCCTGGATTAAAATGAAAACTATAAATTATAATGCATAGAAAGTGTGACCTGATAACTGTTATAAAGCTCAAATATCTCTTTCTAGACGACCTCATATTTCTAGTATAATCGTGAAGTTTATAAAAGTTATAGCATTTGTATATGACGTAAAAGCTATGACATTCCTTGGGCTGGAATTAGGATTAAAAATTCGTTATATAACATCTGATGGTCTCAAAACTTTAGTTAAGTAAATTGATGAAAAGTCACCCCTCCTGTGAGGCAGCTCTGTGAAAAAGCAGTTCTTTGCTCTCTGTGAAATCACTGCTGCTTCTAACTCAGGTACGGCATTCAGATAGACTGACGGCAAGAGAAAAAATCTCTTTCTAAGGCCAACATTGCCCCCTTGTGCTATAAAGGAGCCAAGACATGTAACTTTCTGATTCAGAAGTTTGGAAGGGGTTTGGCTTATCTACACGGTTAAGGCGAACAACCACCTTTTTGCCTTACTCCGTTGCTAACAAATACCTGGAGTAGTTAATTTTAGTAATTTTTTTGTGTGTTTTTTTAATCTCCCATTCGGAAATTTTAAAACAAAATTTCCTTCTCGTAAACATGTATTAGCTTTCCAGATCACATATATTCTCTGTCTTCAGAGACCACTTGCACAGAAAAAGTTTTCTTCACCTACGGTTTTCTGTATATCTCTAAGGTCCACTAGAAAACGACCTGTGTAAAGATACCAGAGAAACAACAGTGGGAATCCACAAAGATGTTATATGAAAGCAAAAGGAAAAATACTCAGAAAACTTTTTGAGATATCACAGTTGAAAAATAAAGGGCTGGCTATTTTGGAAACGGTATTTTAATAGTGGACAATAATAGCTAAAGCTATGCTACCATTTAGAAGAGAAATCTTGGTTTTGTGCCTCTTTTAATTTCTCTCATAAAAAAATTGGGCTGGGCTCAAAGTCCCCAATACCAAGTACTATTCCACACAAAAAAGTCTATAAATATTTCAAAATAATCAAAAAAATATGTGGCTGGAGTTATTAATAATAATAATACATATTAAATGTCAACTTTCCTGACTACTTTTTTCTATTTTCCTCCTACAGATGCCAGGAAACCCGTCCACAAACTTCCTAAGAAAGGAACTCTATCTCTTTTAACAGTAGAAATAAAAAGCAAAAAAACATAAGGTTCCTCTAGATTAACTAGACTGCTATGGCAAATTAAAAGAGTGAAAATTCGATGAACCCTAGCAAGTCATCTGCTTTCTTCTAAGAAGTTGATGTAGCCATAAACCCAATGTTGCTGGGTTGTTTTTAATAAAACTTGATCATCCTGCTTGTATTGTGTATTTAATTTAGCTAGCAACAATAGGCTTCTCCAGTTCTGATCATAATTGTTTTAAACCTTCTCTATCTCAGATAATTTCAGTTGGTGTAATTACTGGTATATTTTCATCTGCATAAGTAGGAAAACTAGGATCAAAATGTTTTACACCAGCCCAAACCCAGCCAGAGAATGAGATACCATTTTATATTATAATACATGGAAGAAATCTAAATGTTTAAAACATTTAAAAACTGGGACATTCTCCTATGCATCCAAAGATAATGTAAAGTTGACTTGTGGTCACTTTCATATATAAAAAATCTAGTAATTCACCAAGAATCCAATAGCAAATATTTTTCCTAAATCCACAAAGGGAAAGGAAGGGTTGAATATGATCAGTACTGCAAATGTACAGATATTTTCTTTTCCTTGTCTATATTTGGTCATCCTCAAAGACATACAGCATTCACAACGTATTAATATTGACAATTTCGATGAATAAAGTTGATCCAGTGAATAACTTTAACACAAAAGCTTTTATTTGGGAGTATGGTTGAATCCTGTCTCCTGAGCTATACCACTAGACAAGCACATCTAAATAATTATTTTTCCCCACTTGTTCTTTAATAATAACAGCTGCCAGTCCACTCTATCAATATTGCTCCTGCTTAGTTTCTCCTCTTTTGCTGCTTAGATCCCCCATCACTACTGTTGAAGCCTCTAAGGGCAGATATTGGAACTCAAAATTTTTAAATCACTTGGACATTACCAAGAAACTCTGAAAGTCTTGCAGCTAGTTCACACAGAAGACTGTGTCATCACAAAGCTTAAATTAGATTTATGTGAACATGCAATTCCAGCTAAACTGGGTATTCCATTAAAAAAAAAAAAATTGGCTAATCACCTAATTTTGTATCTCGATTCTAGATATTGCTCATGTATGTAGTAGGTTCTGTAGTAAGCCAGGCTTAACACTTCTTTGTTGGTTCTCACTCATATAGCTTGCTTCAGCATGATTGCTATTTTTTAGCACACCTTATCAGAGAGTGACAGAACAGCAATATACTGGAGATGAATGTACCCTACCTGACTGCAGTATAGAGCACTAAGTTAACAAAGCCCAGTGTTTTGTAAATTTGAACATTCTATTCTTAGACGTGTGGTTAGGTCAGAGTATCAGTTACTTTTCTTGTAAATAACCATATCACTGAAGCTACAAAGCACCAAGTAAAAGACATCATTTTAAAACGGAAGCAGATCAAAATGCTGAGCATGATGTAATCAATGAGTTGTAAAAAATAAATGCATGTGAAAAATGGAAATTGATTCTTTCAGTCAATTAAGAAGCAACAGGGGTAATGACGTGCACACTTAACCCTGTTCTTTCACTGTAGTCACAGAGTGATTACTAAGATAAGAAGCTATGATATGACATATTATGTTACAATAAAATCCCTTAGTTTTACCCTCTGATAACATTAAGTGGTGCACTCCGAGAGCTGAGATGGACAGACCTGCACTAGTAAGCTGACAATTTAATAAAGATGAAATAATCAAAGGTGGAAGAAATGTGGGATAGAGAAATGTCCTGAACAGTCCTGCAACACCTGTGTGCCTGCTGGAGCAGAGCCCAGGCCTCACAGCCAGCCTTGCGGCGTGTCCAAACAGTACATCCCAAAACGGCGTTTTTGACCTCTCTGACACGAAACTCCCATTCCGGGTGGAACAGGGAGACAAGGGAGCAAGACTAAAACAAGCCCAGCAGAATTCCAGCAGGTTTTTTCCATGTAGGATCGTACCCCCGACTTTGGAGCCCTGCTGCTGCTCCAGGAAGACTGCAGGGTGCTTGCCGCTCCATCAAAGCTGAGACAGGCAAAATGCCAAAGCACAACAGGGAATAATCTTTTTTTTTAATTTCCTCTCTAAAATAAAAATAAACACATTTTCTGACACCAGCTTTCAGCATGTACAAGGTTTGAAAACTTGCAGCTATCCTACTCTGCTTCCTTTTGCAGTGTATGTTGGCATGCCTTGTCCTTGCACATCTGTTTGACTTTGAAGAAATTAAATCCCAGATTAATGGTTGTTTCTTGCACACCATAACAAAAACAATAAAAAAAAGTGGCATCCAGCTAGATTTAATACTTGGAGTTTTATAATATTTAAATCTATATTATATCAGTTAATAAATAATAATATACTAAATGTCAATATTAATTATAGCTATAATTAATAATTATATTGCATCATGGTATATATTATAGTGTATAATTATATTATTAATAATTTTTATGAAACCAATATTAATATTACCTCTTGATCAAAGTAAGTGGCTTTTTATATTTTAAGTTTTTTTAGGCTACATATTTAAAAACTCTTCGTTCTTTAATGTCATCATAAATGTTATGGTTCTGTGTCCTGACAATGCCTAAATAGATGAGCTAAGTTGCTGCAAACCAGAAAAAAAGGCAAAAGAGAGCACCATTCCTCTCTTCATTTTGCTGTGTGCCAAACAGGAATAATTGGGAATTGGGCCCACAATCCTCATAGTGTCCACAGGTGCCATACACAGATATTTTTACCACAAATATGTGGTACACAAAATGACATTTGTCCTTAGTAGCTTTTCCACTCTTTGTTGAAATTGTCCCCAGATGCTTTGCATAAATAACAAGCTATAATTATTTTCCCTGAAGCTGATCAAAGACAGCCCAGAGAACATAGAGCATGTTTCCTGTGTCTTATTCGAGTACAGGAACGGCCAAAAGCAAACCCATTGCTGTTGTGGCACCACTCTGAAGCAGAGATTTCTAATCATTCCAGCAGAATTTGGCACCTCAGGGGCTGTGGACACTCACACCTGCGGCACAGCTGCACAATGAACATCCAGACAAAAGATTTGGTCCCAAGCAGTGATCAGAGGCCAAGGAGCCACCTTGCTGACACGGGAACACAGACATACATCTTATAGCTCCTTGTGGCAGCCTTGTCCCCCACAAAATCTTAATCCGCAGGAACAGAAGAAAAAACTGTCTTGTTCCTCTACCTTGGTAGCTGTGGGTGGTAGGGTTTTATTTATCAGGGGCTCCATCCAAAACATAACATTGTGTCTGAGGAGATATGGGTGGTGGCTTTTGTTTTTCCTGACAAGGTTCTTTCACAAGCTTTCTCTGTACTCAGAATATTTAGTTGTACTCCTCATTCTGCTGTCTATCTGAGGTGCCTCCAGAGGTATCACCCATGTTCTTTCATGTCACCGATAAAAACTGACCCACAGGGCTTAGCAGACACATCGCTTTCCTTGAGGAAGCTTTTGACTACAAAGTAAATGGTGCAGTTCACAAAGGTTTACAAAAACAGAGCTTGACAGAAATGACCAGCAACACTTGCACATCCGCCTATCACTGTCAGCTTTCTCTTCTCCTTCAAGTTCAGCTAACACTGGCTCGTTCTGCCTGGCTATTGGACCCTGCTTCTCATGTCCCTTCAACCCCCTTAGCAAGCCTTCATAAAAAGAAAGCCATCACCAAATGCTCCTTCTTTATTTTATGGTCCAGATCAACCTTTCATCAGTTATTCAGGTTCAGATCCCTCCTTAACCTAACCCATCGATTCAACTCCTACTCTGAAGATGTTAAAGTTCACTTGGCCTTTTTTAAGAGTGACATTTACCAAACAGGAACTCAATGTAATTATCACACTGGCTAAATCCAGTACAAAAAATTAGGTTCTCAAGTGGCAGGGTGCTTTCAGTCTTGAACATGAGAAATATGCACACTTTGTCACGGACTTCCTTCGTAAACTACTTCCTGCACTTCATATAAACCTGCATGAAAGGACACAGTACAACAATGCTGCTTTACACAGACATATGAATAGGATTAACATACATTGAACTTCTGACAGTAAGCAGTCACTTCAGAGTGACAGTGGATTGTGGATGAACTGACCTCTTTCCCCTTATTTTAGGGATGTTGTAATAGAATCAAAGAAACTCTTTTGCTTTGCTTACATCTCAGTGATGTTTCAGAAACGTCCTATGCAGAATCTCCTGTTACCCCAAGACTTATCTTGTAAATGCACTTGTCAAGAAGAGGTGCTTGCTGAGAAATGTAGCAGCCCATTAATCCATCTAAACAGACAAAATTCTAACGAAGCACAATTAAAATGTGCAATATGACATAATATTTAGATGGTGTCCATGGGCATATTTCCAGAAAAGGCTGTGTATTTGTGTTGTGAAGCATGCTGCATAAGATATGTGATCAAAAATGAGAGAAAAGTGTGAATATGAAGGGACATTCTGTAGATGTTTTTGAAAATTATCTCACAGATGGAACTTTCACTCTGTAATGTAGTTTTTTATGCATCAAAAGAAATAAGAGATAAAGACACAGACAGCTTGGTAGTTTAGAAGTAAAGGCACTCATTGCCTCTGACAAAGGATAATCTCCAACTAAGAGTACAATCTACCTATGGATTTCAAGTGGGAATACATCACCCTTCTAAGGAAATTATTTTCCTTGCCATTCACAGCTTGCACTGACTGACACCGTGCTGGTCTTTGTCACTTTTTCCTACCACACTGTAGGAAAAACATACATGTGTAGTCCTACCTCCTTCATTCTACAAAGGCCTTTCTCCAAGCTGACATTATTTAGAAGAAGAATATACCACTAACAGTACAGAAAGTTGTCACTGTCAGTCAGGATGTTGCAGTTTTAGAGAGTTTGTTGTTGGCTTGTTTGGGGGTTTTTTCCCCAGCAAAAAAACCACCCATGAAACGGTGTCATGGAAGATTCTGGCTTTGACAATCAGGATCCAAATGGCATACAAGAAGCTTTATAATAGCCCAGTACAAAGGAAAAACTTAGGATTTTTAAAGTTCTGATTTTGAGCTCTCCTAATTCTCACTACGGAAACATACCCATTTGTATGAAAGCACTGCAAGTTTATGGTAAGGGATGTGACTTTAATCTTGAGACCTACATTAGTTTTACGGCTTTCAAAGCCTTCACATCTCTTTCACCCTCTCAAATCACTGTACCCACACAACGTTTCAGAACACTTTTGTTTTCCATACACTATTTTCTTTCCTCTTCCTTCAGCCCTGTGTTTGGAGCCAAGGACTCTGATAGTCTCCTCCCTCACTCAGTATCCAAAATCCAATTGAGCAGTTCTAGCTCCTCTGTACTGATAACTTGTATATACCTCTGCTTCTTCAAAGGCCCAGTTCTTTCCAGGATCAAGCAAAAGGATAATTCCATGAAGTCCAGAGAAACTATATTATATAACAGGTGGAAAAAGAGTAAGTCGGTCCTTCGAAAAAGAGCAGGAAAACCCAGAGTTTTCCCATGGTACTGAGTCTCCCTTACAGATCTGGAACCTCTTATAGAAATAGTATCAGCTGCTGTCTTCCCACAAGCATCACCAGACTCCCAAAATGATGGGGAAAGAAGGCAAAAGAGCTCTGACTACCTCCTTTGGAGTGTATGACCATCTGTTTTTCCCAGAAGCTGGAGAGACAGTGAATTAGAGTGCTTTTCCAACATCAGCACTCCTATAACTCTTGATGCCTGTAGTTTCAAGTTCCAAAAGAAACCAACATAATTCTAATCAAGGTTGTTGACTACATTGATTGGCAAGTGCACAGTGTCTTCAGCTGCAAAAAGAAGTCTATCACTGCCACAGAGCCACAGAAAAACTACTTCACACAGATAACAAACTCAGACAAACTTTAATTTGCAACCAAAACCAGTGGGCAAAACTAACCAACGAGGGGTAACTACAACCATACTCCAATGACATTTAACAATTTATGAGTTTGGCATAGCAATTGGGGGTATTGTCACTACATGGACACAAAAAGATGATCCAAACATTCACACACTCATACACACAAGGGAGGCCTCTCACTCAGGGGTACCAGAAAGACCAATTTGCTTCACCCAACACATCAAAGAATCATTCAGGGATATCCAGCAGTAAAACGGTCACTCAGGAAGGGGAGGCACAGTGGAGGCGAGGGCACTCAATCCCAGGAAGTCTCCTTGGGTAGTATCCCACTCCCATGGGGAGAGCTTCCCCTCACAGACCCACTGTTCCAAGGAAAACCACACCCAGGGCATTTCTGGTGGGGTCCTATTTGCACATCCAAAGAAGAGCTTTGAAGCTGGTGAAGGATCTGGAGCACAAGTCTTATGAGGAGAAGCTGAAGGAGCTGGCATTGTTTAACCTGGAGAAAAGGAGGCTCAAGGGAGACCATATTGCTCTCCACAGCTATCTGAAACGAGGTCATAGCAAGGTGGGGCCAGGTTTCTTGTCCTGTGTAACAAGTGACAGGACAAGAGGGTATGGACTCAAGTTGAACCACGGGAGGTTTTGATTGGATATTAGGAAAAAAATTCTTCACTGAAAGAATTATCAGGAATCGGAATAGGCTGCCCAGGGAAGTGGTTGAGTCACCAGTCCTGGAAGTGTACCAAAAATGTGCAGATGTGGCACTTGGGGACAAGGTTTAGTGATGAACACAGCAGTGTTGGGTTAATGGTTGGATTCGATGACCTTAAAGGTCTCTTCCATCCTTAATGATTCAATGATTCTATAATCTGGTTGTACCCAGGCTTATGGTCATGCCTAGTAATGGTCCAGAAAGTTCCCTGAGCCAAGGCTTCTCATCATATGGGGACCCTGTCTGTTCACCAAGACGTCCAGCCTTCTTCATTCCTGTCACTGGGTGGGGACAGGGAGAGGAATTGGAGGTCATGGTGTGTGTGCCACAGCCATGGTGTGGTGCTGTAAGGGCGAAAATACCTGCATGAAAGGCTGGCAGCCACCACATATTGGCTGGGGGCAAGCTGAGGAGGGAGATGTGCACCTGCCACAATCACAAATATGACACCCTGTCTCCTGCTCCCTAACTGTGTTTTTATCAACCAGATTTTACCTTGCTACCAAGAAAAAAAACTGTAATAATCATAACCTAATTTTTTCAACGAATATTAATTAATAATAAAGAAAATAAATTGATTAGGTGGAGGGAATACGTTCCACTTGAAACTGATATATGCAATACCTTCACTAACATCTTAGGAAATTCTTTTGGCTTTCTTTTTTTTTTTTTTTTGCTTTTCTGGCTGTAGTGTTCATGGCTAGAAATGTCTAAGACAACTTCCAGTGCTAGCACAGTATGGCTGTGAGAGCCACAATGCAAGAAATAAAATGGTAACTCCTGCCCATGCAAGTACCACACTTTTCTGCCACCTCTTCCTCCCTGTACAGCCTGGTTTGAGGGTGTTGATAGCCTCATGACCTGCATGATCTAGGACAAGAGAACTGCACTCAAAGCAATGCACTCTACATTAAGAACGAAAATATGTCCCTTTTAAAGAAGAACCACTGAATTCTATGTTTGCATTTAAATGACATTAAAGACTTCGTTAAGGTCAGTTATGCATGAATAATGGAATCATTTCTTGCATGTTGCTACTGTAAGACCCAACCTAACTGATGCTTAACTAAATCTGTCTCAAGCTGGACCTGATGTTGCTCGTAATGGCCACTAGAGGAAAACTAATGTACAGAAAGCAGAAGTCCATTGCTATGCAATTGGGAAGCTCTGTTTGTCACTGCACTGTTTTTTAATACACCTTAAATGAAATCAGATAGAAAATAGTGACACTGTCAGTTAAAACAAAGTGAAACTGATATAAAAGCCATAGGCTTTTTAAATTATATATTGATGTTATTTATCATCCTTTGGGATTTAAATGCCCCTCTGAAGCTCCTTATGTGTAATTGTGGGGTTTGTAATTTTTTTTTCTTTTCTAAATATGAAAATATAAGTCCCTTCGTATATACTTATTATTACATTAACTTAATAATGTTCTGTGCATATTTTCACATCTTCACCGCATCTCTGTTATTAGCAGATGAAAAATAAATATTATCTAATAGCTACATAAGTTTGTGTTAATGAACTTTTGCCATAAGCAGGCATCTACTCAAGAAAAACTGGTATTCAGGGACTCTGCAGCACCTTTTTGTTGCAGAAGTACTTAACAATAAGCCTGAAGTTTTAATAAAAATCTTTAATAAAACCAAACCTTTGCATTGTATTACCTGGGTAGAACCTCTTTAAAATAAGAATTTAAAGATGAAAGGCATCATTCTAGCTTGTTGTAAAGCAGCTACCAACAACTATCACTTGCAGGATGCAGGATTTCACTTGTGGGAGGTCTTCTGTAAGACTGAAAACTTCTCCTTCATGAGAAATTGTAGGAATCCAATGCCAATGCCACCCGAAGCTAAGCAATGCATGGGAATGCACATTGTCCTGAGGAACCACCAGGCATGTGCAGGGGATTAACAAGACAGTGTGACTAATTTTAGCAGTAGTTTGACTTTAAACATGTTTGTAGTCTTGAAAGCTGCCTGATATTTCTGTTCAAAGAAGAGAATGAAGGCTAAAAAGGAGAGAAAAGCAGAAGATGAAGAAAGCATATGACCCTCTCTGTTTACATTTTGTGAGGAGAGGAAAGCTTCTATCACTCCAGATTTTGGGTTTGGCATAAAGCTGCTTGAAAGCAACAGTCTCTCCCTAGCAAAGAGAAATCTTGCAGTATTCAGACTTCTCTGCTGTGGCAGTCCCAAGAAGTGGGAAGGCTGCTGAGAATTCAGGTTCCCAATTTATTTCCTTGATAATGAATCAAAAACTGAATAAGAGTAAGACAAGGAAAGAAAGGAATGGGAAAGCTCTTCCATGTTAATGCACAGGTCAATTAAATTAAATTAAATTAAATTAAATTATAACTGAGAATCTAAAGAACACAGGACTAAGAAATTACTATAACAATTATAAAAATTGCTCTGGGGTTTCCAGCACTGAGTGGATTTCTCAGCAAAAAGAAATAATAATTAATTTCACTAGCCATAAAAACACAAGAACATTTATCTCAACTTCTGTTAAAACTACTTCAATATTTTTAAGCTAAGGCAAACCTCAAGTCAACATATTTTTACAAAGTCTGCTCTTCATTTAACATTCCTTCCTGCTTGCTGTCTTTGATTTCTACAATAAGCATTGATTAATTATTTCCTATTTTCATTGCTTTCCCCAGTGTAAGCTATTTCAGTCCTGTGAAGTGGCTAGTCTTGGAAGGAACTGTCAATCCTGATGAAGCCTTATTTAATTTTTTGATTGAGTATTCTGATTTTAACAATTCTGTCAATTTTCACCAAAAAAAAATGCACTGCAGAAAAGAATTATTTTATGAGCCAGATTTTATTGTCTATTCCTGCTTATATTGTTGTCCTTTTTATTAGCTTCCAAAATTGACATTTGAACTACGATACCCAGAGTTCCCTTCCAATCAGCACTTTTCAATTATTCTATTATTCAGTGTATTTTTACATTGATTTGCAGTTGAAATGGAAAGAATAATTTTCTTACTATTAAAACAAAAGTTAAAGTTTGTATGATGATTTAGATACATTCATCAGCCCATCTGTTTTCTGTTCTCTTGCCTTAATTTAGTTTTTGCATTAAAGCAGTAATCTAAAAAGATGTAAAATAAAACACTTTTTCCAGTTATTCAGAAGGTTCTAGAAGTCCCTATAGCTCACTTCTTTTACAGATCTGCTGGCTGTTCACATCAAGAGCAGAGAGTCCCCAAAACAAACAGCTTAGTCTGGAGAAGTTGTTTGTGTGAAGTTGAAGACTGCATCATGATGAATATTTATATGGAAATGAATTGAGGTTGCACAGATAAAGCATGCTTCCCTGACTTAAAAGAAATTCGGTATGCAATTGATACATGCATTATTCACACGCAAAATAGGATCAGAATCTTTTAATAGAAGTGTTCCCGAAGCCATGTCCTTTCCCTCTGCCTAGATCAGGTCTGTAGCAAGTAGGACTGTTCCTTGCTGTAGAAGAAAGCTGTGATGGCTTTCTGCTCTGTATTTCAGATTGTGCAAGTCACAGTTTTGAAAGCGTCACAATTTAGTCAGATTCAATCAGATTTTCTCAGAGCAAAAACCCTGTTCATAACACAAAAAATATTGCAAACCCCTGATTCCACACTATGGGTCAGCAGCTTTTCAAGAAATCTTTACAAAGACATTTAAAAGACATCATTAGGAGCTTTGTAAGGTTATTATTCAAATTGCCTTAGAAGTAGCAACAAACTAAATGCTAGAGAGACAGCAGCAGTTATGCCTCCACAACAGTGCATTTTATTATCTGGTAACACCGATAAGCACACACAGACTCCAATTTTATTTGTTTTGCTACAACTCTTCCCTTCCCTGCTTTATGCAGTACCACAGAAAATTACCTTATCCCACAATTTGCATTTTAAATCTCTTTCTAACTGTTTTCTTACTTCATTTGCTCAGAATCTAGTTTTCAAGCAAGCTGACCTACTTTATCTTATTTTGGTACTCGCAGTAAATTCCCTTAAGCTTGTCTACTCCAACATTGCTTAAAATGTCTTCTGTATCCTGGTAATCACTTCTCTTAAAGCAAAAAGACCTACCATGACTGATACAAGAATGATAATCTATTAGTCCCTCTGAAAGCCAATAAGATGTTGCTACATTGCAACAGTACATTTCTCATTAAACTCCTTGTGAAGATGGCTGAGGTTTTTTGGAAGTTAAACAAACAAAAATATTCATATAAAGACAGATTCCAGCAGGTGCTGAAATTTAGCTGAAATCCCATTTTTGTACAGTTCTAAGCAAAGAAAATAATGTCTAATAATGGGAGGTACAAAGCAACGTTACTACTGTTGGCACTAATGGCCTGACTTTTAATAAACTTATATCAGGTTTTCAGCAGGATATTTTAAGGAGGACGCTTTAAGAGCTGCTAAATTGTTTACAGTGTTTACACGAAAGAAGCTCTCCAAAAAGTGGTAGATGGTTTTACTGCTATCATGCTCAGATATGACAAGGCGCAGAAAATACCATGGTGATGAGTGAGAGATGATTTGATAAAATTAGGTTTGAATAACTGTTGCTCTACAACTATTACAGTTGTAGCTGAATTCCCACTGTAAGGTTTGTTTCATCTCACTTTAGAAATCTTCAAGCAACCAGCAAGAGTGGCACATAAAATTTGTGGTGAAGGTTGGAGTTCTGTGAAAACAGAGTGGGGGGGATGGGGAGGGAGTTTGTATCTGTGTCTCTGCGTGTAGGATGGACGAGTTATAAATCCTGCAACGTCCTGTAAAGAAGACCACGGGAAAAGATACAGTTTTCTGTCTTTTCAGTGGTCTTCTGTCTTTGGACAAACTGAGATTTGTAGGAGGTCAGGAGACTCATCTAATCTCTGTACATTTCACATATAGATTTGTTACTGTAGCTGTGCTTACGAGCAAGTTTTCTATCAGCCGCATAGATTTGAGCTGGTAGAGAGCAGAGCATATCTCAAAGAGGAGTATTTTCCCCTTTCTGTATACCAGCAATGATACAGTAGGGCAGTACAGGCACTTTAGTGTTTATTGTAAACTTTAAGAACAAAGATAATAGTATTTGTTCCACAAGAAGCAAGTAGGTTTTCGACAAGTGCCTGTCAAAGAAGATAAGAGATGGTCATCATCTGATGGAAGCTGGGTAAATCCTAGACTCTTTATCCATGAGGAAAATTAACCTCAACAGGAGCTTTGCAAATATCTAGTGGTTGTCATGGCACATAATTTTCTACTTTTTTTTTTTTCTTTTTGCTTCTAGCACATAGCTCTCTTCTTTAATAAACCCAAAAATCTTGCAGCATTTTTCACTAATCATCACTGAGGCTCTCAAGGAAAATCTCAAGTAAAACATGTCACAACAGTTTAGAAATAATATCCCACTGCACGTTCTGAATTAATAGTTTCTGAATTCATAGCACTATTCTGGCTAAGATATAGAAAAACAATATGGCAAAACTGTAGTCAGAATACAGATAAACTCATTCACTGATACAGTGACTAATCAGAGCAAAAAGAAGAAGATAAACAAATGTCCAGCCCCAGAACATCTTCTCCTTGCCTGTAAGATCCGTGTCTTATCAAAATTCTTACAGATTCATTTAACTGGAGTCTCTTTAATTCCCACACAGTTACATTTTCAAGGCAATTGCATTTACTATATTTGTTTGAGTTTGATCACAAACACAAGAAAAATTTCTTGGTTAAAACTTGGAACACTGTATAAATCCCAAAAAGCTATATAGTACAGCTAAATATTGTTAAATCAAAATTATTATAAAACTGGGAAAAAAAACAAAAAATGTTTTCAGGTAAGTGTTCTAGTAACACATAACTTTCACTTCTTTTTAAGAAATAGTAAAGACAGATCTTCATAGGAATAATATTTATAGATTTACTTACTAGACTTATATTATTCCTTGGAGTAAGTAAAGCCATCTCATGAACATACTCAACTGCTGCATGTGACTGGATACCACCTCTAATTACTTAGTTCTTAGGTGGAATTATACATTGAAAGCAAGAAACAAAAAACAGTTTAAAGTGGTTTACTACAAGTTCTGATCTAAATATATATACACATTAACTGTTCCCGCAATTCAAAAGAGATGTGGATAGACTGGAGAAGGTCCAAAGAAGGGCCACAAAGATGATTTAAGGGCTGGAGAACCCACCCTGTGAGGAGGTTGAAAGAGTTAGGTCTCTTATCCTTGGAGAAGGCTCAGGAGTGACCTTCTTTTCTCATTGGAAAAGAGAATGCTCAAGAGGAACTTCATCACAGTATTCCTGTACTTAAAGGGAGGTCACAAAGACAAAAGAGGAGTGCCACAAGGAGCCACGTGGAGAAGACAAGAGGCTATGAGCACAAGTTGCACCAAGAAATCTTTTATTTCGATATAAGAAATCAATCTTTTACAGTGAGAGCAACCATTCACTAGAACAACCTTCCCAGGGACGTGGCAGAGTCCCCATTGCCGGAGGTTTTTGAAGGTGCTAGATGATCTCATCTAGGCTACTTTCCTGTGAAAGATTGGACCAGATGAACTTCTGAGGGTCCCTTTCCCAGAGAACAGTCCTGGGCTGTTCTAGGATTCTGTGATTTTAATTTCACTTAATACAATGAGAATCATGGCTAGTTAGTGCTACTGAAAAACTGAGGCAGTTTTTAAGTTCTGGTTTGGATGACTAACCTTAGAAAATGCTGAACATTATTCCATGAAAGATTCTTCAAAGAGTATTCAGATCAGAAAACTGCATCATGCTGACTTTTTCACTTTAAATTCTTGAAAATCTCAGTCCATGGTAATCCGGAAGTAGTGATGATCACTATTACACTGGGGAAAGAGAGAAGACAGGCTGCTTATTGTTCTTTATTAGAAGTCGTAAGAAAAAAATTATGGAACGCTTCTTCCTCAAGATCAAATTTGCTCTTCTAGTTCACTGAAGGATCTTTCAGTGAACATATTTTATTCGACATTTTATAAGGTAGAGCACCTAGATCAGTGTTTGGCAGAGTGGTCTGTTTTTCCAGGATGCTACCTATCCATAGTTGTTAATACACTGGCTGCGATTTCAAAATTCCTTATGAAGCATGTGATTTTCCAGTGCTGTTTTTTTCTGCCAGGTCTCTTCTCGAATCATGAATGTATCACTCACCTTCCCTGTTACTCACTGAGCATACACTGTACCTGCCCAAGAGCACTTTAGCAGAAGAAATTTTGCCTAATCTGAACTCATTTGGCCAGGCTATGGCATTTCTTCTACTATTTGAAAAGCAGCTTATGGTTGTGCAAATGCTGCTGTATGCATTGAGCTGTAAGGATCACCTTCACAAAACTATGTGCATTGACCCCAAATACTAAATCCCTAATTTTCACCATTACTCTGGGTTTTTGATTGCTTTGTGGGGTTTTTTTCCCCATGGCTTTACTATATTGTTGGATGAGTAGCAAATTCTCTTTGTGATCCAATTACACTGGAAAGTACACAGCCACTAATCCCAGGATCCCAGCTATTCAGTCCATTTAGATTCCTCTTATCCAGATTCCTGTCTGTTTTCACCCAAAAGCTGAAATCTTTCACTCCCAACCTAAGAAATGGTGTGTCCTTATGGTCCATAAAGATTTTCAGCCAAGGCAGAACAGCACTGTAATAGTGATGAAACATCCTCTGATGTGATGTAACTGCTTACATGTTTTGCAAGATGATGGCAAACAAGACACTACAGAGTCATGTATTAAAACATACAATAGAACCAAAAGCTGTGGGGTGGTTTCTCGCAGCTAAGGCATCTTCTAAATAGTTGGTGAGCATTCTGAAGGGTATAAGAGAACAGTATCTAGAGTATGCTGAATCCTGCTAATATTTTCACTGGCAAAATTTCCTTTGTTTGGCGCAATCACAGACAGTTGATGCTTTCAGTTAAAAGGAATCTATTTATTTTATGCCTATGTAGGGTGATGGGGATTTTTTTCCCCGTGAATGTTAACACACAACTCACTTCTTGGTAAATATGTATTTTATAGGATGTTTGTTAAATCATTTCACGCAAATAGATCTGTCACAAAACCAATTCTGTTTCCCGTATCCAGGAACTAAAAACTGTCCAATTTGCTCTAATTCATTGATTGCAAAGAAGCATAGGAATTGTACCTCCCTCTGTTTCTTCATACTGCAGTATATAAATAGTGGCATCTATTAATGTAATATTGGTCACTTTAAAAAATCAGGAGACAAAACCAATGACCTAATACAACAGAATCCGAAGAGATGCTGCATGAATAAAGAGGTTCATGTACACCAGTCAATGTTACTGAAGTAAGGGGCTCTAAATTATGCTAAGGTACATGTCAGTCGTAATAGTGAACACACAACGTGACCTTTGCTTTAGGGTTCAGGGAAGCACTGTTTCATCCAGTAGGCACATGCCCCTGACAAAGGGCTGTTGAGATTATGAAGAACACGGAGATGGATGAATCAGAAGGAGAGCCTATTTGAGACACATTCCAAGTAACTTCAATTTTTCCAGGTCTTCTCGTGAGGAGGGCTGCCACCGCCTTGAAAGTGGCTTTCAAGCACCAGCCTTGCCTCCACAGCCCACAGCAGCACGCTGCTGGAGTACTACTGCTGCCAACACTGACTGAGACAGCGAGCAAACCCCAACATTGCCTATTATTTTCTCCTACCGTCGCACCCAAAGCCTTCCTCCCACGGCATCCTTAGTCAGCGCGTGGGCGAGGAGCCGCGTGTGTGTGCACCGGGGCTGAGAACCGTGTTGTAGCTGTGAGGATGCCAGGCTGGCGGCGGCAGCCTCGGCCTCCCCGGGGCCGCTGTCACCGTGCGGGGTCCCTCAGTGAGAGGCCTCCGCCTTGGCTTCTCCCCCAGGGATGCCGGGGGAGATGTCTGTCAGGGGCATAGCCCTGGAGAGGGGTGGGGGTGTGTGCAGCTCGCGGGGCTCACACGGGCGGCACGGCGGCCCTTCCAGGCAGGAAGGAAACACGGAGGGACGGAGAAAGCCATGAGGGCGGGTGCCGTAGGGGGCGAGGGTCTCCCAGCCGGAGCGCGGAGCGGGAGATGTGGGAGACCCCTGGGTCGGGATGGCGTGGGGGGCGGCGGGGCGGGCGGGGAGGCTGCGCTCGTGTGTGCGCCTGTGTGTCGGCGCGGCGCCCCCGCCCTTCCCCCG
>VZRJ01006778.1:0-65126 GCA_013397565.1 Ptilonorhynchus violaceus | reverse complement strand
GGGAGCGATGCGGATGGGGGAGCAGCGGGGTCTTCCCGGGGAGAGGAGCCCTGCCCGGGCGGAGGCTGCTCCATCGCCCGCGGCTCGTGCCGCGCCGGGAACTTCGCACGGCGCCCTCGCAACTCGGAACCGTTAACGAAAAAGAAAAGAGAATAATAATTTAAAAAACCCAACACAGTAGAACGGAGGAGAAGTGGCCATGCATAAGATGTGTGTAGCCTGTGGATGGTCCTCCTGCCGCGTGTAACCAGAGATGGTTTAATGAGGAGCGATACTGTGGTCTCGAGGCTCCTAAATGAGTTCTGATGAGCAATCGGCTCCTTATTTAAAGAAGCAGTGAGCGGAGTAAGGGGAAATGAGCGGGTGTAGATATGTACATTCTTCAGACATCGCCTCTACTACAAAATGTGTTCTTCAGCTGCTGCCTCTCACATTTTTTAGGGGTGACTTGTCAGCTTTTGTCCCCTCTTCTCCGAGGTGCTACGTGCGGTCTGCTATTGCCACTGCTCTTTCTAAGCATTAGTTAATAGTCCTCTCCAGAGGATTTGTACCAGCTGATACATTTACAGTATGAAAACCACAGGGGCATCTAATACAAGCATCTCATTTCCTGCAGGAAACAGAACAGTCATACTGCAGGGCTTTTTTTTATGGTCTGAGCAGAGGGCTTATTTGCCTCTTAGCTGTGGTCATAAATTTCTGCTTTCTGTTAGCATGAAAATACTGATTTGCTTTTGCATTAGCTTGCTTTGCGTGTTTTTGTGAAGTTGTGTGGTATGGAGTCTCGGTGCTTATCTAAGTGCATTCCATATTTGGGGTAGTCTTTGCATCCCTCTTTATAAAACACTGTTTCTGTGTTACTGAGTTCCTTCATTCCTGTTGATGGGTAAGAGGAGGAGAAGATATGAAATACAGCAGTGCACAAAAGGTACAAGCAATGTTTGACAGAACTGTAGTGCTCCATTTCCAAGAAACAAATCATGGGCTTTATCATTTCCCACAAAATACCAGCTTGTAGGATGCTAGTGCAGCTGGTAAAAAGGAAGGAGGAAGATGTAATTCATACTCCATGGAAGTAATATTATTATTTGTAAAACGTCTCTTCTGATTCCTGAACTGTTGCAGTATTTAACTCTTAAATACACCTTTTAAAATGAAATATTAATTAAAAATTTCAATGTTTTTTCCTTCTGTGGCATCTGAAAGTGTGTTGTGACTAGTGTGGCTACAAGAGGGCAGAGATCCTTGGTTGGCGGCCTTCCTCTAGAGAGCATTGTCATTGCTTGAACAAAAGAATTCTAACAAATAGATACTGTGTGTAGTCTATAACATGGGTGGTTGTCATAGTAAACCAGAGCAGTAAACACCTGTTCCGTAAAAATGCCATTTGAAAACTAAATCATCTCTGACCTTTGGTGCCCTAAAAGAAACTCAACACTACTAAGACTCTCTGTGTTGAATTATGTGTTAAATCCATGTCATAATCAAAAAAGATTCTCTTGACCTCTGTATTGCTGGGAGGAAATGTTGCATTATTCTTTCAGGCCTGGCAGATCAGGGCCTGACTTAAATGTTTCATTTGTATGTAGGAAGAGCTGCAGGTGTTTTCTGTTGCTGTTTGAAAGTAGTGGAAATGCTGGTTTAGATAAGAGGAAATTATTTAGAATGGGGGACAGTTTGTCAGAGAAGGAATAAAGCAAAATTGCATTGTACAAGGAAATAGGTTTCAGTCTTGCACAGGGGAAAAGACTTAGGATGTATACAAAGGTCTTTTAGAATAAAGAATATTACCAGCCTGATATTTTCAGGCATTTCAGGTGATAAATAACTGGATCCCTGTCCCTAAGGTCTTCCTGGCAGAGTGAACCTGAAAAGCATACCTTTTCTAGAGAGAGGAGGAATATTTTTGTAGATCAACATGGAGGAAATGCACAGCAGAGGCAAAATGGTGAATGCAGTGACAGCAGAGCATCGTCACAGAACAAACAAAGTTGAGCAACAGCGTTGGCATGGGCTTTGTGTTTCTTTTTTTAAACACAAGTTTGTAAATAATAGTCTCATTTTGGTTTGTCCTTGTATATCTTGTACATCAGCTGGGGCAAGTTTAGAGGACATTACTGAAATTGTAGAGAAAAATATCGTGTATATTTTAAGGAGCTACTATTAGATATCAAAAAGGTATGCAAATAAATGCACTAATGTAAGAACACTGAGGATCTCTAGAGTCTAAATAAGTAGTATATTAGAAGTGAAGCTTCTATAAATGTTTGAAAATGACCTTTCCTTAAAAGCATATTCATTCTTTTATTATGTCAAATGAAAACAATCAGCTTTTTGATGAGCTGTGCATGTAAGTTACCAAGATATTATGAAGTCTCAAAGGCTTTTTTTAGTGTATGTTGATAAATATCTCTCAAAGAGCCTGTTCTTGCCTTTCACAGCTTCCCCTCAACTAATGTCTCATGGTGCACATGATGTTTTGACAGTCTCCCCTAACCTACATTCGAAAGCACTTAATGTGTTTTGTCATAACCAGGGATTGTGAAAGGGAGGGTGTGCGGTAAGTCCTCAAGACCAGCTCTCTCCGTGCCTCCCACGTAAAAAGGTCTTTAACTATCAGGTGGCTGTAGCTGTGATGCAGAGGCTTTACTGCTGCACTGGAATAACAGCAAACATGGTTTGAGTCTATTTATTTTTCTTCTTCTGAAAGAAGAACCCACATAAAATGGAAACTGGCTTTCCGCCATCGTTGGCTGTTTCTTGCTTAATATCTACTGTAAAAAGATGAGAAATTGATTGATTATTAAATTGATTATTGGACACTGTATTGTTTGTGGGGTTTTTTATTTCCTTTTATAAGTGAAATTTTCATCTATGCAGAGTTCTTAGGATGCTTTTACTAACCCTGAGATGAGGATTTTTTTTAAGTGTACATATTTATTGCACAGATTTACTGGGCTTGATCAGGGTTTTGTAGCTTTGGTTTCTGTCTTGTTTTCTGTTTGGTCTTTTTTTTGCAGAGAATTGCAATCACTTTCTTCTACAAGACTGATTTAGCTGCTGATTTCCTGTAGAAACCTTACAAATCACTTTATAGAAGCAATTTACATTCTCATTTCCAGTCTTGTATTTTAAACTATTTTGTGAGTAAGTGGGGTGAAGGAGAATTGGCCTTAAACAGAGTGTTAACCAGTGTGGTATAATTAAAGCTCATGTAATGTTGAAGTAAGCTATAGATAGAATTATTTGTTTTTCCTAAATAGCTCTTGTCTTCTAACCTCTGGCTCCTATTTTTTTCCATTTACCCTGACTCCTGGTTGCTATCCTAACTTTGGATGACTTTCTCAAGCAGACCACATTCTTTTACACTTCCCTGCTAAACTGAAACCGAAAGTGTTCTGAGTAAAAGCTTTTCTGTTCAACAGAAAATGAAAGTAATGATATAGGGATTGAGGGAGGGGAAACAGAGATGGTAATTTTCTTCACTTGAAAGGTACTGTAATTACTTACATGATATTTAAGTATGGACTTGATAGTGAAATTTAGATATGTTTGGTGATGTTCATATATAAAAGTATAAAAAACATACCAAGAAATGTAGCTCCCCTGAACTGATGGAAATCAAACACAAAGATGCCTTGTCAAGCTTGGGAAACTCCAAAGCAAGAGATTTGAGAAAGATCCTCAGAGGTGTATAACAAAAATAATGCAGTTTCTGGTCTGACAGTGGCTTTTAGACTAAAATTGCAGTCATATATATATATTCTGCATCAGCAAATCCTTAAGTTCATCATACATCCTCAAGTCAATTTTAAGTCTTAAACCTAATAAATGTTATTTTAAAAATAACTTTAATTTTAATTTGTATATAGTGTCAACTCATGGGTTTTTGATAAATACATGAATACAGTTTAGCTTGATGTGGTGATACGTTCCCTGTGTCTGCATAGGACTCCGCAAGAGTGCTTGAGGTGCTCTTCTCTTATCCCAAGAGATGATGCCCTCCCTGGTGTGTAAGTGAGCTTGGCATATATAGGATCCCTACAGCCAGGTAGTTCTAACATGGAGATAATGGATAGATAAGTGGTAGGAACAGATATTTTCAGAACTTTGAAACACTGGGCTGCAAATACTAACCAATGTAATAAAGCAAATGGGTTTTAAAATCCCTAATGCTTTGCATAATTTGCACGTCTTTCCAAATGCTCTTCTGCTTTTGTTGTAACTTACGGCATCACAGGAAGTGGTACATGCACTCCTTGCACATGAGGAAACCAATTGGCAGAAGTCAATGGGATGTGTTGGGACTGGTTCTTAACCTTTGGGGTTTTTTAGGTGTACTGAAAGCAATCTCTGATTTACAATACTTAGCTTTTCTTTAATCTGTAATTTAACAACTAACTGCCTTTAGCCCATATTTAGGTGATTTAACTTATTTCCATTCTTTGATTGATTTGGCTTATCTTTAATCACTTAAAGAAAAAAGAACTATTGCATTTTTTCCCCATGTTAAGTGTAGTAATGCTGGGAGGCTTTAACTGCTGTGGAAGGGTGGGTTCTGCAACTGCTAATTAGAACTTTCAGTTATTAGGCCAGTTTTGTGTATCAGTGTGTATTCCACAAATGCCCATTGGAATGTAGTGTCTTAATTAAGCAAACTATGCAGGTATGTTCTTTGTCATTTTAAGGTCCCATTACTATTGTAACATCTTGACTGCTGAAATTTTAAAGAGTATGTAAAACTCCTGAATTTAAATATTTCTTTTCCCTTTCCCCATGCCTTTTTTGCCCCCCAAGTTTAGAAGAAGTACAATTTCAAAGATTGTTACCATGCTGATCTCTTTCCACTGCCCAACCCACCCACCCAATTTCTTTTTCTATTTCTTGAGATGGAAGTGTATGTCAGTAGTTATTACTCACTATATTCTTAATTTAAAAAGCCTTTCGTAGCTGGTTAAAGCCGGCCAGTTATGGTTCAGGTTTGCAGCCTTGTATGGTTATTCAGCCCTGTGAGATATTTGTTGGGCTGCAGTCATCAACACAGCTTTGACTTCATGGGTAGGAGCTTTGTGTTACTGTGCCATTACTTACAACTGCCTGACACACAACTGTTTTAGGGGGGTTTTAATACTTTGCATGTTTTCTTTTGACTGATAATAACATAAATCAAAAAAGCAGTGTGGTTTGTTTGTTTGCTTTTTAAATACCGAGGAGTGAAGTACCTGGAAGAAATGCAGCCTTGTATCTGGCCTGTGCACATCGTATTTATGCCTTTTCCAAGAGTGGATGAGCATGAGTACACTGACCTGTAGCACTGTATGAATGCATATGTGGAACTCCTGTGTCTTGTGATTTGTCTGCACATGAATATTGAATAAAAATTTAAGAACTCAAAGCTTTGCTGAATAAGCTGTACAAGGAAGGAAACGTGCTGTTTGGGACTAGAATAAGTAAAATCTACTTAAGAAGGTACTATTTTCTTTTTCTATGTTCATATGCAGAAGCTAAAAAAATCCAAGTAAAAAGCTGCCAATTATTGTCTGTAACATAAAGCATAACATCAGTCACGTGTAGTGGAAGATCTTAGCTGATAAAATCTCTTTGAAGTAAAACATGAATTGCTTCCTCATAATCTGGTATTTTACATTTGTTTGGTTTTAAACTTAAGTTTGAAGAATTATAAATTCCACCTATATTTAAAGTATTGTTAGGTTTCAAGAATAATAAATTTTTCTTTCTGAAAATACTGTTACTGTAGTAAGTCAGATCCAGGTAGAATTTTAAATTCTGTGCTGTTATTTTTATTTTAGAGAAGAATTTACATCATGTGAGAATGACATGCGTTTTGGAGCTTAGGGCTGTTTAAAGGTAGAAGGTTTTTTTCACCCAAGTATTTAAAATAAAAAGAAAAAAAAAATTGAAAAGTCTTTCACTTTTTTTATGATAGGCAATACAATTTTAACAGGTCTTTTTAAGAGGACTTCATTCATTTAAAGGGCAAAAAGGAAGCTCTTCTCAGCAGTCAATTCAAGCAAATTACCTGCTTGGTCTTCAGAAAATGAGAACATTCCTTCTGTGATTTGGGTTAGTGCATGCAGTGGAGATAAATAGCAGGCTGAAAAACGTCTGTAATAAAAACCTGGCAATAAATTGAGTCCTCACTCTCTGTGGGTATGGTTTCCTCACCCCCAGCCTCTCTTTCTTAATTTGAAACTACAATCTTTTTGATACATGTAATATATTCTGTGTTTAATTTGTCATCTGTGCTTTAGAATGGATAAGGAAGAGCTGTATTTTTCCATCATGAGGAATGAAGGCTATGTTAAACTGCCAAAAGTGTGGGTGAACATATATCCTTAGTATTGTGTGCAAGTATAATTTATATTAAGCAACTTAATCTTTTGTTGAAAACTGTCGTGAGTGTTGCTGAGACATTGCCAACTCTGTTATGCTACAATTCTCTTAACTATGGGGAATTAATCATTCCCCATCTTGGAGCCAATGCGGAATGTACTTCATGGTGTTAGGCGGTGCCTTGTCGATAATCATCCTTATTTTCCTGAATGCTTCACATGTGGAGGACTAAACTACGACAAAAGGAAGTTGGTTTTTTTTTCTTAGGTGAGAGCAGTCTTTCCTAGTTCACATTTGAATTAATTTGGTGTTGATTGTAGAATCATTTTCTATTCCAAATGATACTTTTTCAGAGATGCACACGTGTGTCTGTGGGGGCACACATAGAAGTTCTTGTAAAGCGCAGGAGAGTGCTCTGAGAAGTCCAGGTGAGATAAACCAGCCTTCAAGAATGTGTGGTTGGATTATGTCCTGGCATATCTCATAGGTTTAAATCTTCATAAGAACAGGGCGAGTGTAATGGATTCTGCAACAAGATTGCTTTTTTTCATCCTTTGACTCACTGGACGTTTGAATTACAAAACAGACTTATGATGTTATCTTCTGCTTGTTCTGAGCTTCCTGTATTTGTCTAATTCACTGTCTGGGAGAGATAGGAACAAGATATTAAGCACTTCTAACATGTATCAGCCTTTGCAAAGATGCATTTCTTTTTTTGTGTTCTTGTGTAAACTATAAGCTTAAGATGCAGAAGAATATAATTTGTATAAAGGACATATGCAGAAATAACCATTTCATAATCTGAAAAGAATTCATAATCTGAAAAAAATCTGAAATTATTTATTATTAAAGAGTGTGGGGGTTTTTTTTTAAGTTTTTGGTATGGTTTGATTTGTTTGCTTTTTTTTTAAATTTAATTCTAATTTAATTTTTAAAAGAGCAAAAAGAAAGCCTCCTTTCCTTTCTAAGTGACAAGATGCTATGGAAGGTATTTACATCTCATAATATGTCTGGTTTAGTTTAATTTAGTCATTTAATCACCTAATATTAAAAACTGAATGAATTTAAAAATTCCTTTATATGTGAGACATTCTTCTGCTTCAGGTGTGTTTAAAAACCTCATGGTATACTATAAATATGGTACTGTTATGTGTCAAGATGTGCAACCTAGTCATGTATAAACAAGCAGGAAAATTGCATGAAGGATTGGCTATAACTTAAGATGACTTTCAAATCCTTTTATTCATTGGGTCTCCTGACTTGTGAGCATGGCTTAATGCAAAAGAGTGGCTGTTCAAACTGTTTTGCTTTTATCCCTTGAAAATGCTTCCATGAACGAAAACAGATGGGAATGACAGGACAATAATTCTGGTTTAGACTGAGTAGTTGACCTTCCTTTGATCTAACGTTTTGAAAGAAAAGCAGAAATCTCAAATTCTTTAGAGTATTTGCTCACACTTGGGAGAGAGTGAGGGGAGCAAAAAACCCTCAACCAGCCAATATTTTTACACTTCCTGTGATTCTTCAGTGTCGTAAAACATTTATTTTGTCTTAATGGAAGACCAGTAGAGAAACACCAGAGCTGAGCTTAATGTAACACTTCCTGACATTTTGCTTCCAGATCAAGAGCAGTAGCACTCCCTCTTCCATGAGGTTCCAGGTGCACCCTGAGTGCATAGGGCTGTTATTCCAAATTCTATTGCTGCTCCCTCAGATTTTATTCTACTCAGTGTGACATCTGAATTCATGAGCTTGTTTGTTCAGTAGTGTCTTTCCAATTTGATTACTGTTGAAAAGTACAGTTGGTGTGTTGTTCATTTTAGGGTTTGGGTTTTTTAAATGGGGAAGCTACAATAATTTAGGAGGCTGCATATTCACTCCAAGGGCCTTCTACTTCTTAACTCTATATGTAGAGGTGAGGATGTTGGCTCAGCAGAGGTGGAGGGAAAAGAACAAAAAACTGTCTGCAGTGATGTTTGGCTTGTGATATGCAGAACTCTGTTCTGTCAGGGGATTCTGTCTCCAGGTGCATGTCAGCTATGTCTTCGAACTACCAGCAGTAGAAGGAAAACTGTTTCATGGAAAAGCTGAAATGGAGAGAATAGTTTTTTGATACTTAAAGTTGCTCATAATTTAATTCAGAAAGGATCACCTGAAGAGTAATCGACTCCCATTTGGCAGTGGTCCTTGTCTAATTAAAGCAGATTCAGAGATATGTGATCTATCTACCAGAAACTGAATTAATGCTTTTTAATATGTCAGAAAAAGCTCAAGCACTGCAGTAAAAGGTCAGACACACCCAGATGTGCTACAGAAGGATTTGGAGAGTGGGCAGGGAAGATGGGGCTATCTTTTTATGCTGCTTCGTACTATGAACAAGTACCACTGCTAGTGCTCCTGGTCCAGCTGTTTCAGGAAAGGAAATAGGGGCTCTGATGCTTTGAAACAGAATGAGCAGTTGTTTGACACTTGGTCTGCCTCTCTATGCAGTGCTTTAAAGCAGGTACACGTTAATACCTTGTTCTGCCCTAGGGGCAAGCCATTCATCTTGGTACCACAGTTTCTCTGGGCTTTGGTTGGGTGAGCAGTGTCACAGCCTGCCACGATTCTGCAGCACCTCCTGTTCTAGTACATGTAGATTGTGTGCAGAAAAAAACATACATAAGCTTCTCAAGCTGAAACAGCATAACATCAGTACATCCTACTATGCTGACTGCTGCTGAAGAGTAACCTTTTCTTAGTGACAGTTTTTCTCTTAAGATAAAGATGGCTGAATAAGTAGGGGAACAAGTTTTCTTTTTTTTTACCTTCCTACCTTTGCTCTTAACAGTAAGAACTTCTGCTGGTTTGGGATTGTTGATGGGGGCTTTTCCTATGTATTCTGTATCCTGATACCCTGATAAAAGAATAATTAGATAATCTGATAAGAGTAATTAGAAACTTAAATTAATTGGTTGTTCACTTGATGTGCAAAGAAATGCTGAATTAATCTCTTAACCTTGTGTCAGAAAAAACAATTTGAGGATACTACTGAGTGCCACATAAATAAATAGCACCTTTTGAGTTCAGTCCTTTATCCCCTAACACAGTTCTCTCTAAAGTTAGACTGATAAAGACTTTGTTATTGGTAGCTGCTTCATCAGCTTGAGGTAAACAATCAGACAATGGAGCAGACTTTAGGAATTTATGAATAATTAGACTGAAAGTCCAGAAGTGACTAGTAAGATTTTTCCATTTGACTGTATATATAACCAAGAAGTCATTTCACTTCCTTATAGTCTCTGTGCTCTAAACTAATAAGTTGCTTGAATTTTAGCATGAATGTTGCACTAAATGTTCAAGCAGTGTTATTGTTTGGAATCCTAGTTCAGAATAGGACACATGGTGTCCCACCCATTAACTTTAGCTTCTACTGGATTGGAATTCATACTATGCTTGCTTTCTCTATCTTGTTTGTAGCTGTAACTCACATAGTTATTCCATTCCTTGAAACAAAACAGTCTGGAGAATATTTCTAAAAAGCTAAATAATGCTCATCATCTACTGCTCTTGTCTGACTACTTTTTTCCAATGTGTCAGAAGTGGGCAGTGCCTGCTTTTAAGGGTGTTTTTATTTGTATTTATTTTCTGCAGGAAGCATTGGTTTTATTTTTTGAATTTTTTCATCTGACAATTCATATTTAGTATATATCCAAGTCTTTCTGAAACTGGCCTATAAAAATCTTTGTCTGCTTCTGCTGCTTCTGAGATATGACCTTGCAGTGGCTCATTGAAGAATATTATTTGACTCTACCAGGCTTATCAGAGAGTTGCTGTTCTCCAACGTTGCTGCTTGTCCACACTTGAGTCTTTTGATAAGGTAGCGTTATTCACAGTGGTGTCTTTAATCACTAGCTAAAAGTTTACTGTAACTAGTTGATGATGCACAATTAGTTCTTGAAATCCATATATTATCTGATTCCTGATTCACTTAAAATGTGTTGTATTGATTGTTTGCAGAATAACATCAGGTATACATGTACTGCTTATTTATAATATCCAATGTCTTATATTGACATAAGCCTTCAACTTAATCAACTGTGTTTGCTATCAATATCCCTCAAATATTTATTTATAATTAGGCAAATAACTTATTACTGATTCATTGGCATTAGATAGTAGATACCAGTCCTGTGCTTGATGGAATGTGATTTTTCTCAAACTGTGTGTAATCTAAATAACGGGATCTCATACCTGAAAAACCCTTGATTTTCTGACGTCCTCAGGTTATCTCATAAAGTAGCAGTAAATGTGATTGACATTCTTTATGCCAAGATCTGTTGTGATTCGCTGGACGTGCTCAGATCCTTCCTGTAGGCAGTTATCCTGTAAATATTAAGAAAAGAACTGTTGAGATCACATTGTGAAGACAGAGTGCAAGAATCTCTCTTTAAAGAATTAACTTGTGTTGACATACAGGACATTATTTGCTGCTATTGTTTTAAGGTAAAGAACCTAACCTGTCATTTCTGGGTGAATGTTTTTATTTTTATTAAACAATGAGATTGGTTAACAACATCTTGGTCTAGCATGGTGCAGAAGAGGAAGGTTCTATTATGATTTCTGGCAAAACAAATAATTTATTAACTTGAGATACTTTGGAAACAGCAGTACTTTGCTTGGTCCTTTTCATCTCTATTATATAGTCTGGTTTTAGAGTGGTTGAAAGTGTCCACTTCCATGTCCTTTTCCTAAAAAAGAAACAAGCTTTATTTAAATGGCTAGTTTCAACAGGCTGAAAATGCTTTCTCAAGCTGAAGTGCTAGGCCAGTTGAATATTTACTGCTGCTACAGACCAGCACAGGAGAAAAAAGATAATCTCATGATGTTGTGTTTTTTGTTGTCTTCTTTTATTTGTTACTGGCTGTGGTCCAAAAGTGTCTTCTGTACTATGCTAGATCTTGCAGGCAGTTGCTTGGACCTTTTATGAATGCTGTATTTTAAATCAGCTGACTCTTGTTACTTTTTGCCTTCTTTGTTTATGGCTGGAAAATTACTTATTCAGGTTTTGAAACAATCTTTACCATAAAAGAGTCCAACTCTTTGCTTATGTAAAGCAATTCAAGCATTTAGTATACTTACACTTTTACTTTAGGTTAGGTTTTTGGTGGCATTTTTTTATGATAGCTGTTAGGAAGGGTAACATCTGTTACAAAAAACTGCTTATTGTCAGAATTGTTATATGTGATACATGTTGGAAATCAATTCTTATTCTAACCTTTTACTAACATAAAGGAAGAGTTCTTACCTTCATGGTCCTCTTCTTTATGAATAGGTATTTTACTGATGAATTAAGTCTCTGTGAGCGCATTGGCTTGTTCTTGAACTCATCCTAAAAGAGCACTAATAATTATCTCAATTTATAAAATACTTGACTGAGTCTGTCATCCCATCATAGACAGTACAGAGTGTGATTCTGAGGTGTATACATTTTTTTCAGAGCATCAGATGGCTTGAAAATCTTTCTTGACCCCCATCCCTGGCTGACAATGTATTTAACATTTCAAAGGGTAACCCTTCCTCTGTGGGTGTTCCGATAAATGCTCTAACTGGAGCCAGGTCTTCTAGCATTTTAATTAACTCTCCACACAGGGACCGTTCCTGTGGAGAAAACATGAATTTTCTTTTTAAAAGAATTTCCAGAATAGATTGTGACCATAAACTGTGGAGGAGGAAAAATTACTTTTAAGTATAGGAGCAGTTGTGTTACTGATTTTGCTGTAGTACATAAAGACCTGAAATCCTAAGTCAGTATAATGTGCAAGTATATAAAACACAAGTTTACTTTGAAAGCGTAGTAAATCTTGCTGTTACTGCAGGAATCCCAAATGTGAACTTAATTCTGCAGTGTCATCAGTCTGAAATTTACTGGTCAGGTTGGAAGAGGGAGCTGAGACCCAGAGGCATGGCAGAAAATTTTCTTGAGTGTCTGATTTCTCGGTTTGATTATGGCACGTGTCATCACAAGTGCTTCAAAAGTACTGAGTGGTTTTGTCTTCTACCAAATTCACTTGGAGTCAAATGGTCAGCATTGATGAAGCCTTACAAAAGTGTTTTGTTTCATAGTCTGAATGTATCAATTCCTTCAAGAAGACTATTCTCTTTTTTTGTTTTAGTGGTATTTTTGACACTTTGTACTTGGTTCAGTCCTTGAATATGTATCTAAGTGATGGTCATAATTCACATATTTTGAGTTGATTTTATTTTTTATAAGGGCACGCTTATTCTGAGCCGTAAAACTGAAAATGCAGTATCTTTCAGGAAGCCTGTACAATGCAGTATGCAACCCCTGACTTAACAGCAGGTTGCTGAAAAAATTAAGGTAGATTTCAGAACAGCAGATTTATTAAAATATTGACAAAAACACTTTTCTGCTTGTTTTCTTAATTTTCCCTTCTGATCATAAATGTCCATTGGTATTCATGATGGAAAATTTTAAGCTGTGAGGTTAAAATAATAGAATCAGCTTGAATAGTGTCATATAATGAAAATCATTAGGAAGACTCAACTATAACAATCAGTAGGGTTTGATTCTAACTGTAGTCAAACTGTCAAATATACATGCAAAAGTTAGGCATTCCAGTATGAAGGGTATCTGTCCAAACTTTGGTACGTGTGCTTTATGTTGTCTTGGATTAAATGACTGCTTTCTTTCTGTATTCCTCATAGTATTCTCATTCCTTACAGTATATACAGTATAGAATAAATAATAGTAAATGGATGTGACATGTTGACTGCATGTCATCTTCTCTTTTTTTTGATGTGGAATAATTCTTGCAGTGTATACAGAAGTCTTTAGTGTCTAGTATGGATTTTTCCAAGGAGTGAGCCATTGATATGCTTCTTCTTGTTTAGATGGAAAATCTAAGTAGAAGTGGATCATGTTCAAATTTATCATCTAATTTTCAATTATTAGTTTAGATGCCTACAGCCTGGCCTACTTCTAAAATTATTGTATAGAGCTGTTACAATACGCTACTACCTTTGGTGTCCAAATTATTATCCAAAGAGAATGTCTTCAAGTCTTAAAAGTATACTGTTCCTGGCTTTCCTATGCGATCTCTGCTTCTAGTCCAGTGAAAAATGATGACTTGTAGCAACTGTTGATATTCCTGTGAGGGAAAACTTTGTCCCTGCCCCTTGCTGCTAATGCATAACAAGAGTGCATGGGGGAATAAAAAAAAGAAGCAGCAGCTCATTCTTGTAGTCAGCAATCTGATTTACCCCAAGCTGAAGCGGATTCCTGGTTAATGAACTGGATGATATCAGGATTTTCTTGTATAGTCAAGCTCCTGCATAATACTTATGGCTTTGGTTTACCACCTCTGGTGATAGAACCGTTTATGTAGTGGTAAAATTTTTACTACAAAGCTTCTGTGTAATTATTAGGTCTTCCTTTTTTCCTTAGAAAATGCGTGTGATTATAAAAGTAACACTTCACAAATATTTTTGTGAGCAGTATAAGTTACTGAACATGTCATCAGTGGGCTTGATAACAGTGTAGATTGGAAATCCTGCATTCTTTTATTGGAACCAACTGGGATCCAAATCCCATTCATGATGCAATTTTATCTAATTATCTTAGATCACGTGCCTATTCTGTTGCTTAGTCTTTTGTCTGTGGTACTATGCCAGAAGTAATGAATCCTGTGGGATCTTATCTAAGCTGAGGTCAGTGTTGGAAAAACCATGTCAGTAATTCAGCAATAACTGAGTCACAGACTACTGTAACTTCTGGGCATTGCTCTAAAAAAGTGAGAGGAATTTTGAAGAAAGTTCAGTAACTTGTTTACAGATATGGAATAAACTTTGGCAGAATTTGAATGACTGCCTGAACAAATACTGTGTACTCAAAAAGGAGTGACACGACTGCAGCGAGAGTGGAAGACCTGCATCAGTGTATCTAAGGTGCCAAAAGACTTTGGTGGTAGCATTCAGAGCTTTTTCCACCTGACTTCCCAGTTACCTGCTAGTTCACTGTGCTGGATATGAAGGCACTTGTGTGTGTGACCTGCTGTGTAGTCAAATGTGCCGTGAAGCAAACTTCTCTGTGGCAAAAAGAGTTTCTATTTCTTTAAGAAAACTGCCACAGCCTCTTTACTGTGCCAATTGTCTCCTTACACCAGTTTCACCAGTTTATAGGTACCACTGTATCACCTCTGTTTGCTCTTTACTCACCATTTGCTTTGCACTGAATGAAGCAGGATCCTGTAGCTAAACTGCCTTGGCTTATCCCACAGCATAATTAAAACTGTTGGTGCTATCTTTGCAATTTGGTGAATTGGAAGTAAACTGGAAAAGAAAACTTGTGTTCATTTTATTATAAAGGCAGTGTGGATTCTTAGTTTTTTTAAACGTCGAGTGTGCATTGTGGTTAAATTCAAGATCAGCTCATGAAATACCATACTCTGATGAAACTTCTGTATAGGATAGAGGCTGGTCTAGCATTTTCATAATGGTAACCATTGTTTTTATTTCAGACTGAAGTAAATTCTCAGCTTCCTGATGGCTCGTTAGTAAAGAGTTGCAACCTTCACATGGCTTGGTGGGTGTTCTTTATCAGTTTCCACATCTTGCCTGTGCATGAGAATATGCAAAAGTCAGCTTTTTTTATGGTTGTTTATTTTTCAGGCCCATGTATCTTCAGTCATCTTCTGCTGGATGTAACTTAAAACTTCTGCAAGACGTTCTCCCCACTAATGGTAGGGAATAGTTCCTTTTGGAACTATTTGGAACTATTGGACTATTTTGGAAGGCCAAATGGTCTTAAAGAGCACTTTGATGGAGTGAGGTGCACTGGATTGGCACTCATTCATCACAGCATATTGCAGTAGATGCAGATGATGGAACACTGTGGTTTTCCCCCAGAAAGGCAGATGCAATATTCATAGGTCCCGGGATGCGAAGACAAATGTCTAGGACCTTATATTTGATGGTATCTCACTATGTAATACTCACATGTTGACTGTTAACTCCTTTAAATGGTTTTTAAGCTGTTTTGTGACATTATACGAGGGAGATGGGTTTCTTGCATCAACAGCTCAAATCTCTTGCCACCAAAACAAGTGATTGCAAAGACCACTGTAAATAGTCTTAGTGGAGATGTATTCTACAGCTTGCATTCAGGCTTTGTAGTTAAACAGTGATAACTGATCAACTGTACACATGGAAACAGCAAGTTTGGTCTTTTCAAAGTTTATTAAGCTTGTGATTTACTTTTCTTCAGTTTGCCACTCCCACCTTGGCTCTCTCCAGTTTACACCACCTTTGGGATGAAATACATACACTGCTGTATTGATTTGGGAGTTATATTAGATGCTTGGGGAGCAGGTAACAGCCACCCAATTCAGTTATTTCCTTCTTGTCTCAGAGTTTCCCCAACATTTCCATTTTTTAGCAACCTCTTTTAAGGAGAATCTTCTCTGGTTAGAGATAGATACTGAAGACATTAAGAGCTTTAAAATTGGTTCATGTACCCTTCATATTTTCTAAAACTGCTGTTCCTGAAGCCGTATGGGAAGGAAGGATAATTGATGACTGTCCTTGACTTAGTGGAAATGGTTTAAGTGGTGGCAGTATCCAGTGTTACTGGGGTTTATAACTGCCTTACCCTTATTTTGTAAAGCAGTAAGTCTAACCAGTTTTGTCTTCCTAGACAAGATTGGTGTTGATTCAAGATGCATCTGCTTCTTCTTTTGAACGCTGTTCACCTTCATCCCGTGAGCTTTCCTCCAACTTTTGGGTTGCTGAATGCATCAGAGGTAGGCGAGATCACCTTTCCTCATCTAGAAAATTAGTTCATCAAGCAAATAGAGCCTTCTGCTGACTAGTGCCTGAGCTTCCCTTCTGATATCCTGATCTGAACCTCATACCATCACAAGCAATGGAATTCACTGAAGGAATTATCCGTTCTTTGGGGTGCAGAGATTCCCATCTGTTAAACTTTGTGTCGCAATAGGTTTCTCAGTCAAGATGTGGTAGATGTGATTCTACAATCACATCATTTTTTAAGACACGTGGCTTTGTATGCATCATGCTGCATGCATGTTATTTCCCTGGCAGAAAGGGAGGAAGAACAGAAATCAGGTGGTTTCTGATGTGATTGGTGTGTGCTTTCAGTGGATTTTCTCACATTAATTGTTCATCAAGCTGTGAAACAATCCTGTTGGTGTCCAAATGGGTACACCGTCTTTTAGGTGTGGAGCTCACCTAAGCAGAGATTATCATCTCAGGAAGAAAAGAAGCTTCACAGTGGCTTTCTTACCCATTCAGAGGCCACACAAAACATGGTGTGTTCACCTTCCCCTCGACTTGTCATCCCTTGGTTATTGTTTCTCCCTGTCTGCACATCTGCTTTGCTTTGCAGGATTTACTCTTTTGTATACAACGTGTTGAGCTTGAGGAAAACTTGAGTATAAGTGTTCCCATAGGTTCATCCTCTTTCTTTTTGAACAATATGATGGGCACATTTACAGTACTGGCGTGCATATTAACTGCAGACAGCAGTCATTTGAAACTCATTAATAGTGAGTAAATAATAAATTTGCAGGTCTTCAGTGTGATGGGGGTTGTTCCTAACATCTCCCTAAATAGTTTTCTTTAAATATGTTTTTATCTTGAATTTTGAGACAGAACTGATTCAAACTGAAAAAGGGATGTCAAGTTTTGAGAGAAGAAGTAAAGCTGAGAAATCCTTTCCATTTTCTGATGCAGAAGGGAAAGTATATTATAACTGATACTTGGATTAGGAAGGCTCAAATACAAATATTTAAGGCGATGTCGTGTTTCCTTAGAGATGCTGGGAAAGCAGCCATCTGCCTTGGTATTGTTATGAGTGAATGAATGTTGTCATGACAAGTTTTTGTCTTCTCAGGGGACCACACGTCCTTGACTACTACAGTTTTGTGTATATCAACTTACCATATAAATGTTCTGATGCAGGCTTGTTCTGCTACCAAAAACTGTAGCTGAAGAATTTGAGAGATCTGTCCGCACTGACAATGTGTAAAATTACCGGTGCATTGTTCTGATTTTAAAAAAGTAAGATGTGGTTGTCCTGCTGCATTTTGAGAACACTGACTGATTGACTGCTTGAGGCTTTATTGCTGTGAATTTGTGAATACATTTGTTTATCAAAACAGCATGCATGACATTTCGATGGTGTGATGTTAATGAAGTAGTGCTCCTGTCACTAGGAATACTGGACTTTTTACCAAAATTTTTATGGTTGTGTGTACCACTAAGATTAGAAGGGGGTCTTCTCTTTCAATAAAATTTGGATGCATAAATTGTGTGTAAACATGGCAGGAAAAGTGAGAGCGAAGTGGAATCTTAGCTGTAGGCTCTCAGCTGAGGACATCTTAGCCAGTTTGGAGAGTTTTCCCTCTTGAGTTGCCACTGAATTCTCCCTACTTTCACCCTTTCAGAGGGGGCTACGCGTGATAGTGTGGAACAGGGTAACAAACCTAGAAGTGGGACTGACCAGAGAAAGGCTTGCAGTTGAGTGTTGGTCTTCACTAGGTGTTGTTGAGGAATTCCTGTATTCTTTGCATTTTTGTCTTTATTCCTCGTGGTGGCAGCACACACCAAGAGAAAGGGAGCCAGCCGAGTGCTGCTGACCTGGGGCTTAATTACAGTGAAATTGAGCGTGCTCGTACTTATGTTTTTAACTTTTGTTTCCAGTGGTGCAGCTCAAAATCAGAAGGTCAAAACTTCATCATCTGCGATTTCCGTTTGTATGAATTGCCGGGACCCATTTCGTTGGGAGAAATATTTCCTCTTCTCCCCACCCCCACACCAACAGGTAAAGGCAGCATTCATGAAGATGCTGAGCTGTTGAGAAAATTTACATGGCAGGGTTAGAGTTTGTTATCCAAAGACTATTGTAGTTGTTGAATGGTGAGGTTTTCTGTTAACCCGAGCACGGTGCCAGGACCCTGCTGTCCTGGGCACTGCACTGCCATAGTCTTTCCTAAATTTCCAGGGTCTGTCTGATGTATTCCAGTTGGGAAGCAGAAAGAGTATCAGGCACCCAGCGAAATCTATCAACACAAGGCAAAGAAAGAAATAACAAATGTTAGTAAAAAGGTACTGATAACCCAATAATTTAAAAATCACTAATATACTGAAAAGTTGGCTGCAGATTCAATACTGTGCTAATTAAAGAAGGTAGATAGAACTAGCTTTCATTATCTGAAACAGCCTTTTCCAAAATAGCATCACAGACAAATTTCTTACAGTGATCTTTCTTGATAATATGAGTGAAGAATTATTTCAGGGTACTAGTGTTGGTTTGTAAACCAGCACAGGGATGAGGTCACTTCATGTCATCTGCCTGACCTCAGAATCACACAGCAGTTTCTTGAGATTTTCTTCCCCTGACCAAGGTTGTCAGTTATTTGTTCTGTCCTCTATGTTTCCTTGGCATACTGTGAAGCTCTCATGATATATTAAACTCCCACTGAAGTTCATAAAATACCTAGAAGAAGGAAATAAGATAGGAAAACAAACAGCAGTTTATATGGAAAACAGGTAAATGTAGTCTGTACACACTTTTCACAGGACTAGTTCTGGTATCTGAGCTTAATGTGTTTAAAACTACTTCAGGTGTCCCTCACTCAAGTAAGGATGAAAATATGCTCTGTCTGCACTGTATTCCAGTTAGAAGACTCAAGAAGTGGAAAATGGGTAATAAGTATTTAAATGAGGGCATTTCCTGTATTTCAGAAGTGGGCTGAAAGACCAATTTAATGGCACTACTTTCCTGAGCTCCTTAGGATAGAATGCATTTAAAAAGTAATAAAAGTTGAAGGGATAGACCATTGTGCCACTAGATGTCTGCTTCTTTATCTTTGCATCTTTATTTTAGTTATTTGAAGTTTCTTTCAAATAAATTTGAGAGCTCAAGATGGAAATCTCTGCAGAACTAGTTATAGGACCAGGATAAATTTTTACTGTATGAGAATCAAGACAAGAATTTTTCTCTTCTTAATAAGGCATCAACTCTGTAAAGGACGTTAAAATACTACTGGGAAAAAGAACGATATGTTCTCTGTATTCATGTTGGTCTTACAGGGAGCATGCATCAAGCCCAACTCAACTCAAAGAGGAGCATACTTTCTAATATGAGATAACTTCTATATAAGCTTAAGCTGCATCCTGAAGAGGACAGGCTGATGTGTGCAGCTTTTCATTTGCAGTCATGGAAGTTTAAAATCTAAACCGGCAATTCTCCAGAAAATCACAGTCTTGGATCTTAAAACTACAGTGTTACTCAACAACTGGCAGATCTCCTTACCTTTTTCATAAGACTTATTTTGCCTTCTTGCCACTGGCTCATTCAAGGAAATTTTTGAAGCTCAATAGCCTTGTTTTATGTTAAATGTGGTAGATTTATGAACTTCCAGTACCCAAATCACTACTTGTATTGTAAGTGTTAATGATGGGATTGCCCTTTCATGTAAATATAAATATAATACAGTCTACTGAGCTTCAATGCTGAAAAAGCACTATTTGATGCAGTGTGGTTATGGAACAGAGTACAAATAAAGTACTCTTTCTTTCTTGGTGACTGAGATGGATATTCTTTTCCTTTGTTCATCCTGTTAATTACACTGTATAGAGCAAGTTTGTGGGAAGAGAACTTACATTAGACCAATTGGGATAGTTGGAAGTGGGCAGACTGTTGTGTACATAAGGATTTGTGTGTTTTATAGTCAGAGCATTGCTTTTCATCTACAACCCAATGTATTGCAAAAGCTGAACCACATTTTAAAGAATGCAAGAGTGTGGCTGGTTTTTTTCTGTATGATCAGAAAAGGGGGAATTACTTGATATTGGGATCTTTTTTCTTCTTTGAGCGTCTTGTTTGTTTTGCTTTTTTTGCTGAGAGTTTTGAAAAAGTAGGGTTCTACCTGCAGGGCAACCTAAGTTTGCATTCAAGAACAGATCTGGTAATATAAAATGCGCTGTCCAAGGACTGTCTGACATACAATGTCCTAGACTGAAAATTCAGGGGGAAAATGACAAGATGTAGGAATTCAGAAAAGTAATTAGTACTTGAATTTTGGGAGAATTGACTTCTCTGTGAAGCACCTTGGTACTTATGCTGAAAAGGGTTACTTGTTTTGTAGAAGGGGCTACTGCTTTGTGCTTGAGGAGGAAGGGAATGGTGAACACTTGGGAATTCATTAAAACTAGGCCAGCAATTGGTGCATTTATCGAATAGTGGGGGGTTTAATGCATGGTTTGGTGTTGCGTGCAAAAAATAAGATGTAATTGCTGCAGTCACTTATACTCTTTGAAAGCTGTATGGTTTCTGTAGATGGACCATAGCACTTCAGCCTTTTATATGAAATTACATATTTCTTTTGACTAGTTTACATCAAAATGTGACTTTATTGCCTTTTGATGCTTTTATTTTAAAACTGTGCAACATATGTAACCTCTAATTTTTGGACAACATGGATTCATAGAATTTATAACATAGATCAGATAAGAAGCAATAGGTGTATACTACACAAAAAGTAATTGCTTAAGAAACAGGCTGGTTGCTTCATCTGTTACGTATTTTGCATTTAAAACTTTGTGGTTTTCAAACCACAATGTTTCTGTGGTATTGGCAGCATTCAAAGACTAATATAGCTTATGGGTGGAGTCAAAAAGATTTCTGTACAAAGTATTGGCAGCTGAGTCTGGCAAGATTTACTTTCCAGACTTAGTAAGCAAATCCATATTAATTGACATATGATGTTATGTCTTTCATCACTTACAGAGTATGTTACGAAGGAGTTAAGGGCAAATCCAATGATTCCCTGCTTTGTTACTATACAATAAAGTGAATATGGACACTTTTTACTTTATGGAGTCTTGCTGTGTCCAAAAATAAGGTTTTGAACACATTTTCCTTTCTTACATGGTGTTGCATGGGAAGGAAATCTGTTGAACTTCCCCCCTGCTGTTCAGCTGTTGAGGGTGTTGGGGAATAAAGATCTAAACTACACTCTCCTGCAGCATGTCCATCACTAAGTAGAAGAAGCTTATGTATAGCCATTTGACAGCATCTGCCTAAAAATCTCCATCACTTTCTTAGGCTGTTCCTTTGGAGAGAATGAGTTTGAGAAAGTAAACAAAGACTTTGGGTGTATTTTGAAATCTCTGTATAAACATATGGTCTTCTGTGTCTTTAAGATTCTTTGAGGCATAAGTCAGGACTTCAGTGTAAGAAGTGAAAATATTTTTATTAGGTGGGAGTGGTCTTGATTTAGAGTTGGAGTATTTTTTTGCCTATGGTACTGATAAATTTGTGTTGTATATGTGTAAAAGATGTATATGTGGAAGTGTATTAGATACAGTAAACTAATTTCTCTTTGAAAATGTAATAAAATCCTTAAATGGCCATCTAGCTGCATCATTTTTGAAGGACAAAAAAAAATACAGGCTAACATTAAGAAATCTGTTTTAGGTTATCTGTGTCACAGTCACTGAGCTCATGTCCTTTCCCCTTCCTTTTTGTTAATCATTCCCTCATGAGCTCCAGTCATCCATTTGGTTTCAGGAGGGGTCGGTCAATTCTCCCTGAGTTAAAATGCTGCATCTATAAACTGCAACTCTTAACACGTCTGTCTTGCGTCCAGATTTTTGAGACTATGTTCCTTGTAGAAGAAAGGATTCCTAACCCCTGACTGAAGAGTCTTTCTAAGGCACAATATTGTCTCTTACAACGAAAAAAAAATCTTGGAGAATGTCTTTTTAAAACCGTGAACATACCTACGAATCTGCTTGTCTTTTTTCTGGATTGGAGAGGTTAAAACAGCTTCCCTTTGCAGCCCTCTGCTTCCGTGTTAGTCTGTTGGGGTTTTTTTACAATCAACACACATCATCCTGCTTTCTTTTTTTTAATTTTATTTCAGTTTTCCTACAAAGGAACTTCTCAGCTCCAGACTCTTCTTTCTAATCTTCTTTTTGGAAGAGTGCCTTTTGCAAATCCACATTGCTGTTTGCTGGAGGTAGAGCAGGGGTTTACTGAGCTCTGCAGCTTCCTTGGCACTCCTTTGCCTGTGTTTGAATATTTGTATTTAGTAAGCCATTTTGGTAGTCTCGTGAGCAGACTACAGCATTAGAGCGTAAGAGGCTGTAAGCTAGATCAGTAGAATTAGCTGCACAGGATGATTTGAGTAATCCATCAAAATTTAGAGAAGCTTTACCTTTTAGGGGATTGTATGCGCTGTTCCTAAAAATGTTGTGTTTTGGTGTTTTTTAGTTATGACAGTACTAAAGCAGTCAGTCTGGTTGTATTTCTCATTAATGTTGAGTCATTTATTTTAATAATAGCTGTATGTTTAGAATTTCCTAGGATTTTGTACTTTCTAAAGAAAGAGTGAGGTAGGCGAATTAATTTTTAATTTGATTATGTGGCTACAGACCTCAGATAAATTTGTTAGATAAACTGTACGTGTTACGAGACTGCCGTATTTTTCTTATGTAATCACGAAGCTGCTATTAGTGCTTGTTACGAAAAGGTATTTTTAAAGAGTTGATTTCTGTAGAATGAACAGTCAGATAAATACGTGAAAAACCCTGCAGGTGCAGTTTGGTAAAATGTGAGAAAGTCCATGAAGAAATGGTACCATTTTAATTTTTCTAGGTAAATTTTTCACAAAATGCCTCCCTTTTTCCCTTTTTTATGACACCTCCACTCTCTTCCCCTCTCCCCAATATTATAACACATGCATTTCAACTTTTTTTGGATCCTTATAATTTGTGAACACTTGCACTATTCACACTTCCCACACTTGTCAATCTTCAGTAAAAACGCCTTCGTAAGGTAGATATTATACAATTTAAAACATAAAATCCCCTTTACAATTATTTGTTACAGCTGTCTTCAGCTTCACCGGGGTAGCAGCAGTGAAATAGTTCCCACTTACTGATTTCTCGTCATGGGCCTCTAGCAGTAGCCCTAAGTCCAGATTTAGCATGAGTGGCTGGGACCAGGGGAAGTGGGGAAGAGGAAGATGTCCAAGGAGCACCTGGGGTTGTAGGAGACATCAGTGTTCCTTTGGTTGGTTGATGGGGTGCTCTTTTTTTTTGGTCTTGGAAGGACACAGAATTCACAGTAAATAAAACAATGGTAGAGGAATGAAGTGAGAGAGAGCCACGTAGGTAATATTAAAACCAGAAGCAGCCAGTCTTGCCTTTTTCCCAGGATATTGCTAAGTATGTGCTTTGTTCCTATTTCTTCACATAATGAAAAAAAGGTGAACTATATGTAGAGAAGTCTCTTCTGCCTAAAAATGATTTTTTTAAAAATCCTGGTTGGCAACCCTTGAATTCACTGTCGTTGAGAGAAAACATCTTCATTGGTATTGATAAAGTGAGCTCTTTTTTCTGCTACAGCCTGGGCCTTTTCTTGTGCTCGCTAGAAATGTGACACTCATTGTAATGACTGAGTGAACTAATCTCTTTAATCAACCAGTCGGATGAAATCCTGCCCACTTCGGACCTTTGGGAGAATAGCATGTGCTGAAGCCTGTTTGTGAATGTGCAAAAAGATGCAGTTTATAATGCTTTTCTTCATTAAAATCCATGCCAGTGAATGCAGGTGGTGTTACCCAGCTTCTTCCTCCTGTCACATGCAGCTGAGCAGCGTGTTTTTAGCGACACGGGTAGCACTGTAACCAGCACTGTGGGAATTCAGACTGTGGATTGGTTTTCCCTTCCAGACTTAATGACAGTCAAATGCACTTTCCTGAAATCTTAGCAGTGTCTTATCATAGCTGCAGGGTGTTGTTCTTTTTTGTGTGTGTGTGTGTGCGTGTGTGTACACCCCCTTCTTTTCAATACACTCCCATAAAATTTTACTTCACTTTCTCCACTGTTACAGCCCACCTCAGGGGTATAAAAACGGATTTCCGGAACCAGGTTTCGTATCTCTAGGATCTTCTGGCATTCACTGCTGCAAGAGAACTGGCGTGATTGATTCTTACAGAGCTTGAAGGCAGTGTGGAAGCTGAAGGGGAAGTAGATCTATTATAAGAATAGCTTTAATGTTGCAAGAAGGCCCTGAAACCATTTTGTGTTCTGGAGCACTTAGCACTAGTGATGCAAAACTGAAGGCTTAGGGATTGCAACAGCCTTGGAGGGAATAGTGTGCATGAGTAGGTATTAACAGGATTTATAAAAGGTCATGGGAGACGCAAGCTAGCCCATCACACAGCAGTGACTAAGGACTGCTGAGAACCCCTCTATGAAACTTGTGCCTTACATGGCTCTTCTTAAGTGTTCTACCTTCTACCCTGAGTTCCCTTAGACAGCTCAAGATGGGCTGTTAGCAACAAAGTTATTCCCATGCTTCGGTAATTAATAACTCTTGTATGCAAGTGCCTGGGGGTGCAGGGGGAACAACCAAAAATGGCAGTAAGTAATCTGTATCAGGATTTCATAATTTTTTTTGTGAGGTGCTTCACTGTCTGCAGGGCTGTGCTTCAAAACTGCCTCCCAAGAAAGGCAGTAGCCTGTGGTACCAGCTAGAAAATGAGCTTACATTGTGCTCGTGACATGTGCCATGATTTGGGAGTACGGGGTTGTGATTAAGCTTTAAAGTTTTACTGAAAAAAGAGACTTTCTGGCCACTCGAGAATATTCAGTTCTGCCACAAATTAGTATTGGAACTTTTAATGAATGGCTGTGCATTTGCACAATATGTGAAACTGGGGTGGTATCCTTCCATGAATTACGTGAAAAAGCTATTATTGGTACTGTTATTGAATCTGAGTTTTGAAAAGGAGTCTAGGAGCCATGCCCACTTAGCAGCATGATGGTAAATTTTCTGTTTATGAAGGACTCTTCTCAGGTACCAATCTTTCACCATATTTTGAAAAGGTGGCTGAAAATGTCTCATGGAAGTAGTACGAAAATTAATGTTATTAAAGCTGGGGTTTGTTTTTTTGGGAAATAGTGTGTGCTTGCAGGGCCCTGCATAAATACATAGTATGTCAAGTGCTGTGGTTTTGTCAGCTTTTAAATGTAAGGTATTGGTCATGGTTAATACTCCTTTTCAATAGGAAATAAAATTATCTTTGTTATTCATTTCTACTGTGACAGGCTCATCTTCATAGTCTTACAGAGTGTCACTTAGAAAAGCAATAATTTATATAAAGACTGAATAATTACAGACTTTATGGTCATAGTTTGCAAAGGAGAAGTTGCTAATAGTCGTCCAAGTTAATAGCTGGGGTTAATGTGTATTTTTTAATGGGACAGATTTATTTTCATCAGAGCCAAAGTTCTTTCTTGCTTAGACTGTGAATTCCATTAGGGAATAGTAAGGAGTTAAGAAGGAAACATGATGAAATGTTGGTCTTTGCATCCAAAAGAGATTTAAGTCATGAACTCCTGACCTTGTGATCCTCAATTACTTATCCCGGGTGAGGGAAATCTGTTCTACTTTAATGTTTTTATTAATGTGACTTGGAATGAATGCAAGCATTCTTTTCTCTTAGAACTTGTTTAAAGAAAATAACCCTGGATTAAAAAAACTAGATATTTTAATTTTTAGTCCAAGTTTTTTACATAGTCAGTTTCTAACCAAAAAAAAAAAAGTTTTTAGAGAAGATTGGCTGTTGTTTTACAGGGTACACTGAGCCTTGACAGTGGTAGGCTGAGAGCTAATGGCCAAGTATATTAGAATGTTATTTGATAAATAATATATTTAAGTCACTGTTATACCTTGCTTCTACTTAGAGCACTGTAAAGGCTCAGAGTTAGCCAGAAGTTGCATTAACCCATCTTCTGCAGGTATAGCAAACCATCCAAACACACCACCAATTTTTAATGGACTTCCTACAAAAAGGAGGTTTTGTCTTTATTTCTAATGTATCTTCTCTTTTACCAAAAAACAGAGAAAAATCAGACTCATGTTCTATGTTCCTAAGTGTCTTTCTGCTAACCATTTTCGAACATCAGGGCTGTTTCCATGTACTGTGTGCCATGTTTACCTTTATTATTTGAAACACAGGAATTTCTGTGAAGTGTAGGAAAAGCAGTGCAGATATGTTTATGCAGCTGCAAATTAGTCCCCACTTTAGAGAACTCATTTGTAGGTCTCAGGGTTCAGAGCTTCTTTAGTAAAATGTGAACTCATATGAGGATGGAAGAAGGCAAATGGAAATGAGTGCTAGAGCAATACACTTTAGTATCACTGAAAATTGACTCCTGACCTAGCAAAGCACCCAATTTTTAAATCTTGTTTTTCAAATGATAAATCATGCCAAATATGTTTTTTGGTGTGCTATAGCTCAAGGTCTGCTCTAAGTTAAGGTTACTTAACTTGTCATTCTGAATGCTTGTGTAATGTTTCATTAAATGTTTAGAATTCACGAAGCATCACATGCATTTGCTTTACAGAGCTGTGGAAATCTCTGCAGGAAAATAAGTGAAGAGAGAAGAGGAAATAAAGTTGTTAGATCCTGGGATGTGACCTGATGTGACCAATGGTAGTTTCATCGATTAGGTTGCAGAGAGGATTTGCAAGGCAGACTATTGGATTTTTGCTGTGGACTGGGAATCTCATATTTTTGTGTCTAAGATATCAAAGAATTCTTGTGTTTGGATTCTTTGTTTCATAATATTAATGCAGTAGATTTGCATGTATTTTAGCAAATATCACTGGTCTGAAAGCTATTTTTGTCAAATGTTGGAAATGTGTTTTAACAATTCCCAAAGATTGCTTTAGAAGAAGTTTCTATAGGCTGTCATAACTCACGTCAGTTAACAACTTAACATCCTTGAAGGCTTTCTTTAATCATTTTTGCATGAAAAACTTAACTTTCATGAACAGAAATAAGTACGATTGTTCTCATCTGAAAAGTCGAATGAACATAAGCGTGAGGAACAACTCCCTGAGAGGCATCACATCTCTAGCAGAAGAGTGCCGGTATGCTGCTGTGAATACTCAGGGTAGTGATAAGCTCTTCCTAACTCACTTTCACATTCATGAATTGAAGCTAATGACATTTTCTCACTTTTTTTAAAGCACAAGCAAAGTCATTCATAACTGTTGATATTGTGAGCACAGAACTAGTGCTCACTTGAACACGTGAAGACTGTTCTTCACGTTTCCCTCGTTGATGTCTGCAAGGGCACTTGTTTTTATGCATTGACATAAGCAGCCTGTGGCCTACAGGCCTACTGCTGAACTCAGTCTGGGCTGCCCTTTCAATAGGAAGCTCCTTGCAAGATCTCTATATTGCTCTGATTCTGGCAGTCTGATCCTTGGGCATCATCTCTTGTGGGGGATCTTTGGCATGAGCCAGGGCTGACTTAGGATGAGCTCTTCTCTGGCTTTGCACACCACTGTTTGCACAGCTTTCCCAGGTGAAAGGTGATGAACATGTGCAGTAATCCTACTTACACAGTGAGGAAAGGTGGTACATGGCCTGCATGACTGGAAGGCTGGGATATGATGCTAGGAACAATTTAAACAATGCTTTGAAGGCTGAATTGTAGTTCTGAGGCTTCTTAGGGCACTCACTGCCACCATGTGTATGGATTTCACAAATAGCAATAAACTGATGTGCATAGCACCTAATTGAGAGGACATTTTAGTAGCACAGGCACCTGGAAACTGAATCTCACAGCCTCTAATTATCAACTGTTTGTTGTTTATCTGGGGTATAGGTTGAGTTGGTTTTGGCATTTTTTTGAGGTGGAGTGTATTTATCTAGTTTAGGGCTCCTAAGACTTTGCACACTTTCTGGTAAGCAGTTCGAATTTTATGTTACATTTTATGTATGGAGTTCATGATACCTGTATATTAATGGTGTGGCTGCCAAGTCCAGCATCTGGGAAACAAAAAAACCAAACAGACCAAAAAACACACACAAAAAAACCCAAACAAACCCAAACCGCAAAAAACCCAAAATCCAAAACAAAAAAAAAGTTGAGATGAATGCTTGATTTAAAATGCTTGCCTAAATTCTTGCTGAAGTCCTATTAAATTAGAAGAAGGAATATTTTTCATGTTCCGTTTTGTTTTGAAGAAATGTTCAATTGCTTTAGTAACTTTGGCAGTTCATGAACTCATTGACTACAGCTTTGCAAGAGAGGAGTCAAGAGTCCTAAAAGCAAGTATCCCTTACAGCATAACACTTATCCATTCCCAGAGGAACTCAGTTTTGTGCTTAGCATGAGGAAGGAATCCTGCTGGGGAAAACAGGGCATTGTCATTTAATTGCATCATAAAACAGATTCATGAGGGAGAATGGTGCACGAAGAGTCTGCATCTTACTAGTTCTTGTATTTGTATTAAAATGAGCTTATGAGACATGCTAGATCTTGCATCAGCTTGCCATGAGCCACCAGAAAGGTTCTTGATGTATTGTGCACAGTCATGTCAGTGTGACCAAAACGCTTTCTGTTTCAGCTCCTCAAACCTCCTCCAGCACTGTGATGTCTGTGGTTGCCACAAATGAATTCAGTCTCACAGGACCTCTCCAAGCTGATGTTCACTGCTTATCAAGAGACTCGTCAGTCTCAGGTCCACAGTTTGTCAGATTCATTTCCACTCCCTTTGACATTAGTCTCAGTCTCCTTCCAGAAATAGTCCATCTTTTTCTTTGACCACGTTCTGGCTGACATCACTGTGGCCAATCTGTCCTCTACAGTTGCCACTTCTAGGTTCTCTCTACTCTTTTCAACTAATCTGCAGTCCCAGTAACTTTTCTTTTAGCAGCCCCTGCTCCTGTTCTGCATTTTGATGACGCCACTTCTAAGTCCACAACGCTTGAACCTTGCACAGAAAACATGGGAAGCATATCTTGTTCTAAACTTTCCTGATCCCAAATCAAGGGAAACTGCAGTTTTGGAAATACAGAATTTCTCACGTGTTGAAGCATTCCTTCTAGGGAAAGCAAATATGTACCAAGCAGGTGCAACATTCTTCTCCTCTGTGACTCCACCTCAAAAAGAAAATACTTGGAAAATTGACTAATTTTGGCAGATTTTTACATGGATAGCAGATGGGTCCCATTATCTGAAAGTTTACATTGCTCTGCAGACTTCCAAATCTTGACTTAAAGCATATGGATGCTGAGACTTGATGGTGTTTGTGAGCTTTTTTTGATGTTAAGATGTCATCAGAGTATGTTAAACCAGGCAAAGAATTCTATTTTCTCTCTGTTCACAGAAATGACCCGTTTTGGCTAAATTTTCCAAAAAGTTCAGTCTGACATGACTCTCGGCACAGAACATTTCTGCACAGCAGGAATATTAGGCGAAGTCACAAGCAGTTGAAAGCAGGGTCTTATAATGGAGGTTGTCAGACAATCTTATTAATAGGCAAGCTTGGCAGCACTGCTGCTGATCCATCTCGAGAGCTTTTTAATTTGAGGTGCCCAGGTGTTTTCTACCCTAATATATATATTTTCTATAAAACTTAAGTATAGTTATTGAAGACAGTCACTGAACTACACAGTTAACGTTGCTTATGTAGCAATATGGATGTGTAGTGTGGTTGTCTGTCTATTTTTAAAAGCCTCAGCATTGGTAAAGCTTTATTGACAGACTAAGGACTGTAAAAAGTTTAGGAGCTACTTTTAAATGTCTGCTATTAGGCAGTTCACTGAAATTTTCAAATTGTTTTTTGTAGTTTGGTGATGAATATGTTTCATGCAGTACTGTTAGGATGTCTGTATTAAAAAGAAGACAGTGTATTTGGGTTGAGATGTCAGCTGTAACTTCTCAATGATTATGACAGCCTGCATATCCTCCTTAGTCTAGGAACCACAGTCTGAACTGTTTTAAGCCAGGACACAACTTCCTGTCTGCAGGGAATTCAGTCTTGGAAAATTTCAGGTGTTTGTCAGTATTTAAAAGAATCATCATCATAATAAATTTGAACCTGATCTTACATCCATCAAAGCAAAAGAAAGATCAGGTTTGTTGTTGGAGCAATGCAGATTAGGCTTATGATGATGGGCTCTCTTGAATAACTAAAAGTTCCATTTTGTTGACATATTCCATATACTATTATGAAAGTCAAGTATGCTGTGCAAAGACATTTGTTTTGCCATAGTTAGACTGAGAGTGAAATAAGGTGTACCTAAAATGATAAAAATACAGAGTTAGAGAAGACCTTTTAGATGGACCTCCCTGATAAAGAGCTATATTTAAGCTCTACCTGACAACATGTATCCAGCTTGTTCTTAACAACTCCCCAGTGTTAAAGATTTTGTGATCTTCTAAATTAACCTGTTGCAGTGCTTATGTGATTCTTGTCAATAAGCCTTTTCCTGGTATCAAGCTGAACTCTTGCTACAAATTAAGGTAAATATTTCCTGTTCTCTCTGACTGAACTGATCAGTATCTTCTTTGCAATAGTCTCCTGCATCTTAAAAAGTATTTTGTATTTGTTTCAGGTTAATCTCTTTGATGTTAAGCACAATTCTTTCAGTCTTTCTTTACAGGTAAGGTTCTTAATGCATCCTTCAGTTTTTGAACACTGTAGTCCAGAATTGATTTAAGAAAATCCCATCAGTTCATGTTAGTAATTCCTGTAAAGTGTATTAAAGAAATATGTCCTCTGCCTATTACTGGAATACCCTTTCTGTTGGAAATTTATATTTAGCAATCATGATTAAAATGTTGGGCACTATCCCACCTGTTACTACAATGAATAACACAACCGCTCCAGTAGTACCTAAATCATCAAAATGCTTTGTAAACAGTGGTTTGACCTCTTGACTGTTGTGACTATTAAGTTTTGACTTGCATGCTAGAGAAATTGTAAGTGGGCTGATCAAAGTAAGTGCAGAATAGAAACTGAAAGCTTCTTACCTACCTGAACAATGTTGGTCGGGACAGCAGTCTAGCTCACAGTGAGCTTGAATTGCTTTATATTACCAAGCTTGCACAAAACACTTTACGATAGATTAGGAAATTCCTAGGAGGAAAAAACCCCGTATCTGTGATATGGATCCTTATCTGTGTTGATATATCCAATGAATTTTTAAAGGCAGAAAGACTTCAGTTGTTTCCTTTATAGTCCGTACATTTATCTGACATTAATTCAGTTTCAGTATTCTTGACTGTGGAGGAGATTGCACAGAACTTCTCTTTCCTTTTTTTTTAATTGCACTCAGTACGTAATTGGAGTTCAGGCATGTAATTTTGTCTGTTAAGGAAGTATTCATGATTATGCAGAAGATTTGGTTAGAGACAAAATATAATTGTCTAATATGCTGCCATTTGTGGTTTCTTGCCTTACTCAAGGTACCCAGCTGGTATGTGCTGTTTGCAAGTTCATTAACACATTTCCTGCCTTTGCAGGAACCTCAGGCGCTGGTGATGCCCTTGACCTTGCTGTTCTTCCTGGAACAACTTAGAGTTAGGACTTTTGCTCTTTTCTGACATGCTCACATAGATCAACATGTCATGTTTACAGCCTGTGGAGCAGAGCAAGCACTGCCGGTGTACTCTGGACTCTTCTGAACTAATTGCCTTTTGAATGATTGTCTGTGATTACATGAGTAACTTTGTTCATGCCTTGCAGTCCTCTGCTTCTTGAGACACTATGAGATTCTGTCTAACCTTCCTTCTTGAACTGTCCCTGCAGATGGTTTTATCTGGATTTTTGTTTTCTTTTAGAGCTATGCCTTTTTTTTTCCTAGGGTTAGGGGCACTTCTTTCTTCATCTGCTCTGTGTCCATGTCTTGAAAATTTATTTATTCAGAACATTTTGATACACCGCTATTTCATGCCAGCACAAAGAAAAAAAAAGAAACACAATAAACCCCCACACGTAATAAGAATCTGAAACTTGCAGTGTTTCTCTAATGCTCTAACTGAAATGGAAATAGTCTACCACTTTTAAAAACAAGCAAGATTTTAAGTTGTTTTCTTTAACTGAGCAGTGACTTCCTTTATGGATGGACTTGTTTCACAAAACAACATTCAGGAGCCTAGCTATAGCTACTGCGTGAAACTTCTTAGGAACTTGGCACTGTTCCTGTCTTATTCACATTCCTTGAAAACCTTTTTCTATCCAACTGATGATGCAGAGCAGTGAGATGTCGTTCAGAGGACTGAAGTCCAGAATCTACTTTAGATACCATCTTAGACCATAAAAACATAGCATCATCCTTCTATAGTAGGGCCAGACTTTAGATTCCAAGTATCAGAAATGGTCACGTGTTATGTGTTGCAGCTGTAGGCATTTTATGCGAAGACTGTGCGTACTTGTCATAGGACCTTTTGTTTTCAGCCTTGTATTAATAGACGTTATTTACACAGCACACTTTCAGAAAGCATATTTTCCAAATTACTTTGGAAGGTCTTAGTGAGTTTCCAAAAAAAAAAAAATCAACCCAGAAGTCTTTAAACCTGGATGTCCACATATATGTGGTGCTTCAGTCTTACCCACTGTGAAATGATAAGTGGACATTCGTACTGCAAATGGATCAGTGATGCCCTTGCATAATGCTAATACATTGTCCAGAAGTATGATCTTAGTTAAATTTTGTGGGGTTTTTTTTTTTTTCCTTTCCTGCAATGTCACCCACATTCGAAATGAATACTGATTCTAAGTTTAAAAAGTAACGTTAGTATTTGGATTGCTGAACGTAGTATGAACTGTACTTCTTAGTAAAATATAATGTAGGGATCTCTAGAAGATACTGTAGCACTGCAGCTTTAGGCTGAAATAAATTAAAAAATAAACTCAAATCCAGAATAGGCTTTTCTTAGTTACACTTTTGAAATTTATTTTGGTTCAGACTGTGTTTACATTGTTAATATCTGTCTTGAAATGCCTAGGAGACTTTAAAAGACTTCTGTCCTTGTTGATTCTCATTCATTTGGAAGATCATGTGGCTTTAGAAGAGATGGGGTTTTTGTTTGCTTTTAATTTGGGGGAAAATGCTAAACATGTTTTTGTCTATTTTTAAAAGAAGCTATAATTATGTCAAAAATATCACAATGAGGAAATATTGAGTATGTATAATAGGTTTTTAATGTATTTAGCATATGGTAAAAATGGAGCCTGAAAAGATTTGTACAAGGACATATTAAATTAGTAGAGAAACATGCTAAACTCCTTAAAATGGATAACACTAAAAGTCCTTTCTATATTTTTCCAAACCATAATGAGTAACTTGGTGAAAAACATATTTTGCTTGAACAAAAGCACTGAAGTGAAATAAGTATGCCAGAACTCTAGAGGATGAGTCCCTCAGCCAGCCTAGTGAGTACAGGCTTCTTAGTCATCACGTGACTTACCTGTTCTTATTACACTTTAAAATTAAAATCCACAGGGTTAAAACCGTCAGAAGTAGGGCATGTATGGCAAAATGTACAACTTTATTGTTTGGATTATTAGAAAATAGCTGTTTGTCTGCTTTTCTGCCCATTAAAGTTAGTTTTCAATTGACCAAAGTTATTCTAAGAGGGAATCAAAATTGGGAGTCAGTTTAAAGTGTTTCACTGTTTTAATTTTGAAATACATTATCATGGTACCAAATACTTAAATCTATGAAATTACTAATCAACATTAGATTGATATATAAAGAGAATAACAAATGATGAATAATAAACTATGTTAGAATAAAGAAACTTAATTGCTTTCTAAGAATTTTGGACTTGTGAAGTCAAATGAGTTTAAGCTCTTTTAAGATACATTTTTAAGAGGCAGGGCAGTATCCATAACTATTTTGCCACAGCACCACAATCTAACAAACTTGAAGGAGTTCCTTTAGTATCCAAAAAAGACTTAATCTTCAAAATATATTCCTGTCAAGTTGTGCAGGTATTTGATATTAAAAAATGTGATATTAAAAAAATGTCTATAAAAGGAAGAACTTGAATCTTAAATGTGGTGAAATTTCTGCTGAAGATCTGTGGCGGACAATTGAACCAGTACGTCTGCAAGACAAGACAAAGAAATTAGTAAAACATTGCATAGACATGTCTCCAGAAAAAATACTGTAAATTGATTAAATTAACAGAACTAGTTTTACATAGTTAGTGATAAAATCGTAGATTAAAGGTATTCACAGTGCCCAGTTTTAGACTCCTACAATATAACTTTCTCAACCACGAAACAACAGCTTCTATGAAGCAGCTGAAGTAGATGCTTCAAAGCAGTAAATGTTCCAGCTATATAAGTTAAGTTTAATTTTCCCATTCTGCATTACCTCAGGAGAAACTTCCCTCTTTCTTGCCAAGAGAATTGCCACATACACTGGGTGCCAGAACAGTCCTGCCAACTGGTCTGAAGTTAGGACCTTTCCTCAGCTAAACTGTGTGTATATATGATTTAATTTCCTGTTACTATAATCCAAAGATATGTGGTCATTTTTCTTATGGTGTGTTCTGTAACCTGTTGTAAGCAGTGTGCTGTCTGTGTTGCAACACAAGCACAATCACCCTCAGTACTGTCCTGAGGTGCATCAGCCACAGCATCGCCGGCTGGTCAAGGGAGGGGATTGACCCCCTCTGCTCTGTGCTGGTGCAGCCTCACCACGAGTCCTGGGGGCAGTTTTGGGTGCCCCAATACGGGAAGGATAGGGAACTGTGGGAGAGCATCCAGAGGAGGGACACGAAGATGGTAAGGGGAAGCCATATAAGGAGCGACTGAGGTCACTTGGTCTGTTCAGCCTGGAGAAGAGGAGACTGAGGCTCATTGCAGGCTTCAACTTCCTCGTGAGGGGAAAGGAGGGGTAGGCACTGATCTCTTCTCTCTTGTAACCAGTGACAGGACCCTGGGAAATGGCCTTAAGTTGTGTCAGAGGAAGTTTGGGCTGGATATTAGGAAGGCATTCTTCACCCAGAGGGTGGTTGAGCACTGGAACAGGTTCCCCAGGGAAGTGGTCACAGCACCAAGCCTGGCAGAGTTCAAGAAGAGTTTGGACCATGCTCTCAGGCACATGATGTGATTCTTGAGACTGTCCTGTGCAGGGACAGGAGTTGGATTTCAATGATCCCTTGTAGGTCCCTTCAGGATATTCTATGATACTATGTTGGCTCCAAAAAGAAAATGCTCTTTAATAAGTTCTGCTCTCAGTTCTACCCATGCATGAAACATTTTAATGTTGGGGTTTTCTTTCTCATCTGTGTTTTCCCTTCATAGATGTTTTGAACAGATGGCTTCAGTTTTAAGAAATGTGTGGCAGTACCTTCCATTAAATTCTGTGAACTAATAATTGTGTATTTATATTTGGTAAATTTTTTACTGTGCTACTTTTATCTGTACAAGGCATCATGTTTCCTTTCTTGAGGAAATTTTGCTTGCGTCTGAAGCTTAAGATGACTTTTTGCATTACTATCATTGGCATGCACTTTTTTTCCTAGATTTCACTTGGTGTGTGTTTATGAATCTCAGTTGTTTGTGATAGTGCCTAGAAGTTTCAAATAAGGATTGGAACTGGGTTGTAACTCACATTGTAGGAATATGCATAACAAAACTGATGGCTGTAACTGGTTTTATATGTGTCAGAATATTTTAAATGTTCCCCTCATCTTTTTGTTTTGTTTTTTAATGTGTATTGGGGGAGGTTGTTTATTCATTTTAAGCAGACGGTTGAAATCTGTATGGGCTGGCCCATTAAGTATAAACTGATCTTTATGTCTTCTAGACTTATTTTACTAGAAACACTTTGGTATAGTAAGGAATGGATTTGCACTTCTTCCTTACAGGTTTACTAAATATGGCTTATAATAATGCACTTCACGTAACTTTCCTACAAAATAAAAATGATGTTTATGAAGGAGAAGAGTATCCCATTTTCAAACATGCTCTAACTTTTTCAAATATCTAAGAATGGATTTTGGCAGCTGCTGATCCTCTGAGGGGATCCAAATCACTTCAGGGACAGTGTGAAGCCCTGTTTGCTGTAGCAGACATTTCGTCTGTCCTCTGCATGTGTTCTGGGGCTGAATGGTCAGAGAGCAATTGCTTTTTTTGAGATTGAAGCCTTTGCTGTGTAATTATGTTGACATGCCTGATATTGTCGTCTTTAACTCTTCACCATGTAGAAATTATGCCTTTGGGCTAAAGGATGAATGTGGAATTTCCAGACCAAGTTTGCTTAGCTGCTGCTGTCAGCATCAACAACTATGCATTTGTGCCTGACTTTGAGAATGTTTTCAGGCATAAAGCAGGCTCTAAGTTTCCTGTAAGGATATCCAAACTTTTGGAAGGTTGTTCAAGCTATGATACAGTACTTTAATTGGGCTGCCCTAAACTGAAAAATTCCAGGCATTTGTGTGCATGGATGTAAATCAGCTGTACAGTACAGCTGCAGTAAGACCAGCAGAGGAGGAAAAGCCACATGCATTTATTTCTGTCCAGGAAATCCCAGATAAGGATGGTAGTCCAGCATACTCATGCAACCTCTCCTTTCCAAAGTAGAAATCGATCCTTCTCAGGATCCCATTCATCTCACTGATCTGGGATGCCCATGTCAGTATCCTAAGCCCCATGCTTTCCTACCTCTGGCTTCTCCAAAATTGAACCGTAGTGTGCTCTGTCACACATGTCACTCGACCCTTCCCACTGCAGGGGGGGACTTCCTTCTCACTTCCCTCTCTCCAAAGGAAAACACAGTCCTGTGCTCTTCCTTCCCTTTCCCACTCCCATCTAATTCGTGCCTGCCCAGCACACGCCCGCTCTGCTCTCCTGCACTGCTCCTCCCTACCAATGTGCAAACAAGGTCTCAGCACAATTCCTGCACTCACCTGTGGCACAGCCCCATCTCTTGTAGCACTGCATGTATCCCATGGCAGCTTCCTCCTGTCTGCTGAGTCGAAAATGCAGATCCAGGCAGGCTAGTTTGGCTTGGCCAGGTGGCTGCAGGCACCCAGGACTTGAGGCAGCTTCTCAGAGCAGGAAGTTTTGGTTGGCCAAATAATGATCCTTATCTCACTGCTCCTGTAAAAGGCTGAGCCCAGGAGGCACTGCAATGGCTCAGTGCCCTGACTGCAGACACGGGACAGGTAGTGCAGCGCAGGACACCCACAAAGAGCCTTCTCAGGCACTGGGTTGATGAGATCTTGAAATCACATTGCGATAAATCTGAATATTGGCACTAGCTGGGAAAGGACTGTGTTAAGCAGGCGTTATTTCACCTGCTAAATTGTTTAAAGTGTGGAGAAATATGTTTCTTTTTCTTGGTAGAAAGTGGGGAAAGAACAGTGGATTTGCTGTATATGCTCCATTACCTTTTTTTATACTTGCAATTTTTGTTTCCCTGTGGTTTACAACAAATTTTTGGCAAATACGTATCACAAGACGTCACTGTGTCACCATGTCTTGCTCACCATGTAGTTTAGCCTGAAGTGATCCATGAAATGATTCCTGTTCAAGGAAATAGCCTTCTTAAAAAAAAAACCCAACACTGAAAATGGACACTTGAAACACACCATGGAAGCAGGTGCCAGGCGTTTACCTGGAATGAGATTAGTTTTGGCAAGTGGGGAGACCCTCAGCAAGCTGATTTGTTGAGGCATGGGTTTGAAGATTGCCTCGTCCGCTCTGTGACAGGAAGCAAACCTTGTTTCTTCATCTTTAAAAAAAGTCAAAAGCATAAGAGCTCTCAAATGTTTTCTGCCAGTAGAATATAATTAAATTAAGCAAATAGTAGAATGAAAATTTTACATGGCAAAACTGCTCCTGGTGTGCTCTGCAGTCTGTCACATTCTCAGAGAAGTGGTGAGAATTGTTTTTTGCCTCATCTCCCACCACTGCCCGATATTTTCTTGTCCCATCCCTCAAGTAACATTCAGGCCATTCGTTAGCTTCAAATGAAGAGAAGACAGTGAACAAATTTTGTGAAGATAATCTTAGGATGGAGATACACACCTTGATTGAATTATTTCCAAAACCAAACTATCCTCATAGTAAAAATCCATGAGAAGTACATGGGGCTGTAATATCAGAGACATATTCAATATAATTTCTTAAATGAGAACTATATTTTTTCACTAAAGAAAATTATTCTCAGAAGTGTTTTAAAGCTCCAAGGGTCTTGGATCAAATACTCACTCATTCAAGTCTGAAAACAGCCCTAAAATAGAGTCCAAACTCCATATTTAAATTTAAAAATACTAAATTGAGTAACTTCTTTTTATAGAAGATATGCCTAGAGCTTAAGTTAAGCTTTGCCCTTTTTATTGCAGTGAGAGCTGCCCTTACCTGACCGTGGTCTAACCATGTTAATATATTAAGCCAAATCTATAAATACTGAAAAAAGAAGGTGGTTTGGTACACCTTATGCTTTACGTGACTTGTTATATTTATTAACTATATATATAGTTTCTAAATACGTAGAAAAATGTGGAAAGCAAAGCTGAAGCAGACCTAAATTCCTTGGAGATGGGATTCCAGTGAGAAAAAGATACCCTTCAAATCTCTGTCCATAAAGGTAAATATTCATTAAATATGCAGGGGTGCGACATAGTTTACCCATATGTCTGCTCTCTCAAGTTTCGTGAGACTCTCTGAGGCCGAATTTTCCATGTTGGCACAGAAGCTAGCAAAACTGATGTTCTTGTATGTTTAGGCTTGGTTCCTCCTTGCCTGGGAAGCAGAGGAGTTATTAATAGCTATTACTACTAAAATGGTATGTGATTTGAGGCTATATCAAATGTGTGACTGTCTTCCTGCTGCACTGCATGAGGGACCAAAGCATAGGCAGAACTCAGAATCTGCTACTACAGAGGTTGCCAGGTGTTTGTTGTTTGCCAAATTTTAAACAATTACAAAATTTCCACCATATCTTCAGAGCACAGTTTCCTTCCCTGCCCCCTCAGCCAACTTTCCCTCTCCCCTCCCCTTCCCTTGGCTTTGCTTGTAGCTGTGAGTGCTCACTGTTCCTGCAGGTCACAGGCACTGGTTTCTGCTGACTATGAACATTTATTTATGTTAAGGCATTTTGCACTGGTAGGTCTACAAAGGCAGGCCAGTGAACGGTGTGTTTTTTAAAAGAATTTAACAAAAGCCTCTGAGAGAGGGAGGAATAATTTAGACCTTGAATATGACTGAAATATACGTGTAACAATGGAATACAAGGTTCATAGTTTTTGATAATGAATTGACATATATTTCAAATTCTGGTAATTTTATGTTCTTACGAGATGTGAGCTAAGTTCAACTGTGCTTTTCTCAGAAATATGTAAAACAATTTCAGATCACTATGGTTCTGGTGATACACAATGCAAAAAGAGTGGAGATCACACTGTGTAAGGTGCATGACCTTACATGAGGTTTTAAATGCATTAACATTTTTTCATGAATGAAATTATTAAGTGTTTAATTAGAGCTAATATCCAGGGAAGAGGCTTCTAGTATGTGGTGTTACAGAGCCAGGAGGTGGTTGCACAGTACAAGAATTAATGATTGCTAATTTTGTTAGCAAATTCACAGTATTTTAATAATAGAGCAAATGTTTAGATGCTATCTCTAAATTCAGAACCTACCAAACAGGTATTCATCCAGACTATTTTTATCCAAGTGTCACTGTTTCTCAAATCAGACATCCATCCAATGACAAATTTACAAAGGGATCTAGAGATGAGGATAGACTCCAGTTCTCCAAAACAATGATCAAATGTTTGAAATAAGAGAAGCTATTTTTGTCTATCCACAGTCCTTCTCTTGTCCACCTGTTTGCTCATATTATTTGACCAGGAACTTGCTTTGTAGCCTTTTCCTTGCTGCTGTCTTTGTCTTGTATGGATGCAATTCTACACAGCTTCTGTGAAGGTGAAGCAGGACTCAGAGGATAGTCTTTACCTTTGCCCTGAATCATGCTGAAAGCAGCTGGCTTGTTCACTGAAAGGAGGTAGGTGGCTTACGGAGAAGTTGATACACCAATCTTCAATTACAGTCTTAGATCTTCCTGTCCACACAAAGGACCAAAATAAGATTGTTCTGCCATCCTCTTTGTTTTTATAATCCTTATTTGTTGCTGTTTTGCTCCGCAGAGTTGGTAGTTATTATTTGGGCAGTTCTTGTAAGATAATAGTCATCAATGATGACCAAAGGCTGTTTTGTCTGGGACAACAAATTAAACATTTCCTAAGAAAAGTGGAAGAGTATGCACAAGTTGCAAGTTACAGTACTGTATCAGATTTTTTAGGTGTGCAGTCATCAGTTATGTTGTTCTGCTTTTGTTGGCCGTGAATTGTAGAGGTTTTCAGAAGCTTAGCTTTTGTTAAGACCTGAGAGCACCTTGTGAGGAAGTATTGGTATCCCATTGCACTTTGCATTGATTTGTTTAGACTTTTTTGTTCCTGTTTTAGCACCTTTGACTGTCAAATAAATTGGATTATTCCAGTACATTTCCCTCCCGTTAAACCTTTGCATTTCTTCTAAGGTATTGCATACTCTCAATTAAGATTTTGGTTTTTTAATTGTGACTTCTTGATTTAGATGTTATCTGTATCTTCTTTGGGAGGTACTTCCATGACTTGTAGCATCTGTTTTGAAACAAGCTTTGAAGCACATATGAGAAATACCTCACTGAGTTCTAGCCATATGGTTTCATAATAATGATGCCCTAAACGTTAACTTTGAAATAAAAGTAGACATGATCAACACTATCTGAAAAATAACTACCTGACAACTTGCGGTGTTAGATTTCAACGTAGGGAATCCTTTGGCTTCTAGGAGTTAGGTTTGCTTGCATAATACTGCCAGCGTCTCCTCTGTTACCAAGTACCGTACCTCAAGACATCCTGAGAAACTCTTTCCTAGAGCTTAACTCTTCTTGCCTGTGTGCTTGGGCAACAGGAAATCCTCTTCTCAAAGATGCCTCTGAAATGCTCTCGGGAGAGCGAGACAGCAGTGGCAGATAACCCTTGGTATGGTGATCCTGCTTTGATCTTCCCAGCAACTATTTTGCGGCAACTATCAGTTGACATGCAGTTGTTCTTTTCCTTCAAGAATATGGCTGTATGAGAGCAGTGCTTTCTTAGGCATAGAAACTCTAAAAATAAACAAGCAAAAAGAAAAATTGGGTTTTGTTTTCCTCTCTTTTGCCCTGTCTTTGGCAGCTATGATGGAAAAGCAGAAAACCAGAAGAGGTAAAAAGACAAGGGATCTTTATCTGGGGATCTTAAATAGGTATATTTTTCTGAAGCTGTATTAACTACTTACACACATTATTTGGGAGGTTTATGAATGTTAATATGTTTTGTCTTTCTCTTGAAAGCTAACCAAGAGCTTGAAGATTTTTCACACTTTCAGTGTTGAGAAATCGGTGTGTGATTCCATAGGGACTACCTAAAGAATACTTTTTTGTGTGTTGATTTTAATGTAAAATTTTCATTCTTCAACATTCATAATGCATGTTTGGAGCCTTGCTGCTGCAGATCCAGGCTTTAGTGTTAGATCCCTTCAGTTTTTATGTGAGTCCGCACTAGCCACAGCACAGGTGCCCATGGGAGGACTTAGTTTTAGCTCACAGACCCCTGAGTTACTCAGTGATTGTGGCTTTAGAGGTGCAGTGCAGCGTGTAGATGGCAGAGTACCAATAGCTGTGCACAGATGAGAAATTCTTAATTCAACAGTTCCTCTAATTTTGGTGTAGATAAAGGTTAAAATAACATGCACATTAGGATTATTATTAATCCAGAGACTGTAAACATGGTCTCTTAGTAAACTGGTGGTAGTAAGGAAGAAGCTCGGAGTAGAGCCACTGCAAAAATACACTGGTTGCCCGAGTTGAACTCATGTTGACATTTAAATAGGGTGTCATGTTCCACAACAGATGAGAAACAATGCTTGGCAAGAAGACCATTTCAAGAAGTGTACAGGAAAATGGGTCTACTTTCTCTTTTCCCAGTGGTGGACAAGCTATTTTGGTGCTGGAAACTGTTCCTGTGTGGAGTGTATGGGAAAGAAATAACAAAAGGACGCTGAACCTGGAGAAGGAAAAAAAAATATTTCACGGAGGGTAGCACAGAACAACCATAGGCCTGTACTTCTACCTGGGGAAACTAAAACCTGGCTGCATAGCAAAAAGCAGCTTTGGAGAAGACTGGTAGCTCAAACCTTGAAAAGACTGGACCTTAGGAAAGAACTCACTTGGAGAAAGTAGGAACAGTAAAAGTAGAAGCTGGACAAACACTTGCTTCTGCAGGAGTGCTGGTGGTATCCCACAGCCAGCTCACTGGCAGTAGGAGAAATAGCAGGGATTAATCGTTAACTGGTTTGCTATTTGTCTGATTTTAACACACTGCTGCCAGAGCAATGAAGTATATTATGAATAATATAACAAAGCAAATATTTGTAATATTTTTACTGCTAGCCCAGGTGTGTGTATATATATAGCTATTCTGTTACCTGGATGTGGGGCACAATACTTTAAAACTGTATAATTAGCCTATCACTTTAAGTAATAGCTTCTTCAAAGCTGCTTCTTTGCTTGGATTGCCTTAGATACTCAGTTGAGAGACTGGTAATTTAAAACTTGATTTTCAAAACATACTATTTTCTCCTTCTTTTCTAAACAGATGAGTAGTAAGAGTAAAATTTTGGCATATTGTGGTCAACAGAAACTTTATTTTGTCTTGGACTATAGATCCTATTTATCTAAGCATAAGATAAGTCTAAGCAAGCTATGGGAAAGACTGACTGGAAAGTCCATTTTCTAACTTTTCTTCACAGGAATACTTAGCCTCCTTGCTCTTGCATCTTGTGATGTAAGAAAGCAGGATCATTAGAGTCAGGAAAAGCTTCCCTGAGAGTTATAAGAGTAAAAACTGAGTCTTCAGTGATTTAGGAATTCTTTTCCTGTGTAAAATGTATGAGGTAGTAGCTCATTCGTTCTGTTTTAAACTTACACAACTTCCTGCCAGGGATGCAGGAAGCTGATCTTCAGGTGATGAGTCCATACTGTGGTAGAGCATCTGTTGCAACTCTGTGTGGTGAATAAGGATTCCTCCTCTCTTTCAGGAGGAATCAGTTTGAGCTTTTCACAGAAGTAGGAGTATCCTAGCTGCCTGAGCTGTTCAGTGATCATACTGGGATGTTTTTAACAGGATTTAATAAACTTTGACAGGAGCAGGTAGAGAATAAATCAGTGAGACGTCCAAGAGCAGGGCTGTAAGATTGTGCGAACATGCCATTTAGTTGGCTTGTGGTAAGAGGGACCTTTTCCATACTGATGCTTTTAAAAGCTGCCTGATATGAGGTTATTTCCACTATCAGCGAGTTTTGGGTTTTTTTGCAATGCTAGCTTTGTTTTCTATGTGTATTAAGTTTTGCTTAAAGTGTTGATAAACACATTGATTTAATTTTCAAATCTCATCCTTCATTTTTTTAAATGGTTTGTATCCTCTAAAAAAAAAACCACCTCAGTTTGAAAGTGTATTTTTCATATTTTCTCAGCCCTGCATAAGGGGTAATGTTAGGATAAAAAGGGGGTGATTATGCAAAAGAAGTTCAGTAACTTGAAATCCCAGTGTTGTGAGAGTTTGCTTGGTTTGTTTTGAAAGCCAGTCCAATCAAATTAAAAGCAGACAAAACTAAATTTGGTTCAAAGTTGGCTCACCTCAGGTTTCAGCAGGAGCTGTGAAAGCCAAGTTTAAATTGGGACAGGAAGGGAGGGAATGTGGTCAATAGCCTTAAAGTTTAGCATTTTAAATAGGAAATCTGTTTATGCCTCCAATAGCACTTGCTGTTCTGATTTGTTTAGAAAAGCTAAAACAATTCAGAACAGTGGAGTTGCTTGAGGCTTTTCTGGCTGGATTTGAACTAAGTTTTGTCAGAAATTTCAGCTCATCTCCAGGCTTTGATTCATCCGGTTAAGTGGTGTAAGTGATTCCAATTTTGACTTAAGGCACCATCTTGGCATTACTTTCTTCATTTTCCAATATTGAGCAGAGCATCGATATTTCCTAGTCTTAAGAATACATTGTATAACTTATTCCATGTGCTTTTCTAGGAGTAGGTCTGATTTTATCATAAATATTGAAATACTTTTTTAAGGCAATATTAATGAGTGTAATATGGGATCACAAAAAGTAAGACTCATGAGAACTTTTTTGGAGGGAAATACATTGGTATTGCTCACTGCTGAAATGTGGCAGGCTTAGTGTGGCTTAGTTTTGATAGGAGAAACAGAAGAAAAAGTGCTCACTCCGAGACGTGAAAACTAAGGAGAATATAATTGTTAGATGAAGATTTTTGTCTGGGATAAACACCCTGTACCTCCCACAACCTGCACAGAATTTTGTATAGGCAAGGCCTTGCATTATTTATTCTATTTCTTTTCATTCTTTAGCTGAACCTCCTTCTCCTTCCCTCATTCTTACATCTCTTGTCCCGCTACCCCCACTCCAAAATACCAAGATTTTCAACAGGGCAGTTTTCACAGCAACCTGCTGAACCATTGAAACAGTAGTGACTTAAAGCATCATCTTTGCTGGTTCACTAATGCTCCTGCTGGATAGTTCACTGATTTATATAATACATTGTATTTATATATGTGCAATTTATATAATTTGTGCAGTACATTGTATTTATGTAATTCAGACAAATAGTGGGAACAGGAATTCTATTCAAATTACCATATTAGAAATTCACAGGCTGCTGATGTGGAAGAAAATAACCACATCCTTTACTCAAATAGCAAAACTCTAAATCTGCAACAAACAAATTTGGCAGAAAGAATACATCCATATGCAATTGGAATACATCCTTAATTTAGTTCATACCAAGTTGTTACTCAGACATTTACTACTTGGGGTGCTCTCAGTCCAAATCAGATCTTGCACCTTTGGGGTCACTTTGCAAATTACTGATTAGAATATTTGAGATATCTTTAACATAATTGTAGGCAAATCTCAAGACTTGGCACTTCTTTTTAATCTGACAGATGTAATGAGAAGATGTGCTACATAGGAGCACATGTTAGGAGTCATAGCCCAGAATTTGCAGTCCAGATGTGGAGTGTTCAGAGGATTTGTGACGATAGTTCATGGTTTCCCAGAGTGGTGAGTTTTATAATGTTCACTGAGAAACATGTAAGACACGTACACATGCCACCTTTGCTCTGTCCCTAACGAGTGCTAGCAGCAGTTTGGACATTTTTGTGGGAATGCTGCAGCCACCCTCCAGCCCTATTGAATGGTGTGGGGAACTACTGGAATATGTTGGCAGAGCTGGAATTGTAACAGGATGCAGAAGATCATGCATATGTTATGAGAAAGATGTGATTTCATAAATCTGTCAGCTGTGAAAGGGAGGTAATGGTGGTTTGTAGGCTTAATGAGACGTTAGTGAACAGTTATTGTTAGTGGCATAAGAGTGAAGAAACTCTGAAATTTGTCAGGTATTTCATTCTACAGGGAAGAACAGGGTACAGCGTGTTGACAGCATTTAGATTTGTAGTGCCTGAACACCAGAACTTAAGCACCAGGATTTTCTGTGGGTTTGCCCTAGGCTATGAAAGATGTTGGTCAGGGAAGGAGTTAAAACTACACAAGGGTCAAGGCTTTTCTGAAGAATAACCAAATTCCTTATATTTCCTTTCCCCCACCACAGCCACCAGCCCTGCTCTCTTTCCTGGTTTTACCAGGTATAAAGAGTATGACACTCATATTTGAAGAGCAGGGGAGGTGATACTAAAGAAACTTAAAAGAAAACGTAAAGGAAAGGGTTACTCCAATCTTGAATTCAAGGGAAGGGAATATGGAGCTGACAAGCATTCCTCCCACTAATATTCTTCTTCTGTCAAATACCTATATTATTTTCTTTGTCATCTGGATTCTCCACATCTGGATAAGGATCTTCTCTCTTCTCCTTTCATCTCTCCACCTGCACTAAATTTTGCTGCTACTGAGCATCACCCTTTTATTCCCATCATTTTCGACTACAGCTTCAATCCCTTTTTCTTATTAGCTCTTTTCTTCACTCTTTAATTTTCCTGCCCCTGCAATCAGGCATTCTTGTATGCAGTTTTTCTTTTCAAAAGTAATTTGATTCTTAAGAATTCTGCTAACATTTCTTAAAAATAAAAGCATACAAATGCCCAATTGTAGCATTTTTCTTACCATTTTTCAATTTTCTGCCAGTCGTGTTATATAAACTGATACTGATGGAGCACAGTTTAAATTCAGTGCCTAGCCTGTCTCTTCCATCCTCTCTCCTCAAGTGAAAACTAATCAGCTAGAAATTAATTTGGATAATTTTTTTCAGATGCACTGTCCTGTAAGCATAAAGCACGTGCATGGGCTAACATTTGGACTTGAAATCTTGTTTTCCCTTTGCTTTTTTGACTGTACAGTGAATGCTATACTCCAAATCCAAAGTAAAGTGTTGAGACAGAACATTTTCACAATCTGAGCCATGGTTTGAACTGTCACTTTCATACTGCAGGAAAAGAATAGCAACATTTGGAAAAATTAATTTTGGGACGGTAAAGAAAAATTTACCTGTATCTCAGATTTACATATGCATTTAATTACAGATGCTCAAGAACATTAATGTTACCAGTTTCCTCTGCTGCCCCTTGCCCCAGTCCCCAGTAATTGTGCAAAATTTCAGAGCAATCCAAAAAAGTCCATATATTTTGCTTTGTTTTCTGATCTGTTGGAGAAGTACCCTTTTACATAAAATAGCATTATCTGTTTACATATCACTGTGGAAATTTGAATTTGTGGAAACAATGAGGAGGCATTTTCATTTTGGGGGGTTGGCAGCTGCTAAGTGTGTAGAAACATTCTTAGTTCTAACCAAGAACAATCTCCAAAGTTTCTCTTTGTGTAATAGACTTAATGATGCTTTGTTCTCTCTGGTCAAGCAATAAACACAGAGTCCAGCTTGGATATGCTGGTCTGCTCCTCTGGAAGAGGTAAGGGCTCATCTTGGCAGCACAGTTTCTGCAAAGGGAAATAGTGTCTTACTCATTTTCTAGAATTCTTCGAATATGTTTGGAGAGTAGTGAAGCAAAGACAACCAGCAGGCAATTTCTTCCTGTTTCAGAGGCCTTTCAGAAATCTTATTTGGGGGGTCAACTAAGTACTGAAACAGTCACAGGGAGACTGACAGAGTATTCTCATGGTATGAATGTGTTGTCTGTTTATCTGCTTTAACAATGGATTTAGGGGAAAGTTTTATGCCTTCATATATCTGTCAGTAGGCAAAGGAGATATTTTGGCTACACAAGTAAAGAAAAGGCTGAGGAACTTGGAAAGGGACCAAGCTAGGGGAATCAGCTGGAAGATTTCTGCATTTTTGTCGACGGAGAGCCTGTAATTTTGGCACAGTTACAGAAAATAAGGACTTCTCTTCTTTTGCTTTTGAGATATGTAGTGGTATACTTCCCTTTTTTTTTTTTTTTAAAAGCACCAGATTTTCTCTTTCTAGCATTTAAAAGCAGTTCAAATACCTGTGATCTCATTTTAAGCTCTCCTCTTGGGATCTCCATTTGCTTTTTACAGCTCTTCACAGGTTTGCTTTGGGCAGATCTCAGGCTTGTTTATCTACGCTGATCATCACTTAAAGAATTTTAACTTCAGTATGTGACATTTCAGCTACTCTCTCACAACAGTGTTCCCACTGCTGCTTGTTCAGCGTCTCACTTGTTGCACATCTTCCCCAATTAATGCAGTTCTGAGGCCTGGCCAGGTGCATATTTCTTCAGTCTCTCTTCTTCTTGATGTGTTGCTTTAAGCCTCCCTCCATCTCACTGTTTTCTCTGTTACCTACTTACCTACCAAAGCTTTTTTTGGAATTAAAACTTGCATTTAAATACATATTAGCAGTTGCTTTTGAACCTGTGCTCTTGAGTAACATGCAAGCTGGAGCTGAAACAAAGAATCAGTAAATAGATTAAAGATGCTTCTTAAAATGTCAGTAGTTTAAAATTCAATACATATGCCTCCATAGATTGAGAGAGAAAGCCTCAGTCCTTGGAGCCTTCCTTTCATGGCAGTACTACAGATTGTAGAGATGGTATTTGTAGAGACTATTTTGGTAAAGGGGATCAAAAGAATGTTGAAATTAAATATTAAATGAAATCAGGAGGTATCTAGGAAAAGTTCTGCCACCTCCAACCTCAATGGTTGTCATACATCCTTCAGAGATTGAGAAAAAAAATCTGGTGGCTGATGAATGGTTTCATTTTATTAAAATTATGAAACCTTGATTGATTGCAGTGTTGATTGTCTCCTTATGACCTAATTTACCTTTCATCTTTTCTAATTCAGATCTTAGTCAGAATTGCATAATTTACTAAGTACTGCAAATAGAGATTCAAAATAAATTTTTAGGTGGGCTAGCTATGCCTTAAAAAGAGAGGGAAAAGAGAGATGCACTTCGTCACGAACAGGGCAAGAGGACACAGCCTCAAGCTGTGCCAGAGGAGGTCTATGCTGGATATCAGAAAGAATTTGTTCACTGAAAGGATGGTCAGCCATTGAAACAGGCTGCTCAGGAAGGTGGTGGAGCCACTACCCCTGGAGATGTTCAAGAAGTGCGTGGATGCGGCACTCAGTGCCAACGCCTAGTTGACAAGGTGGTTGTTGGTCAACGATTGGACTCCATGATCTTACGGGTCTTTTCCAACCTTAATTCTGTGTATTAATTCTGTGTATTAATGAGTCCGTGTTTACATTAACTTGTCTTCCTCAGGTCTGCATGAACTTAAGTCACTTCTGACCCATCAGTTCCTTTCCCTTCTGCAGTCTCATGCTTTTTAATGCTGTGTTGTTTGAAAGGAAGTCACCTGGAGCAGCAGACCATAACCTGTTTTTTAGATGAATGTTGGTTGAGAAAATTACCATGTTTGTTCATTTGGACTTTTTTAGTCACAGAACACTTTGTAGAGGACTTTGACTAAATTCAAAACAGTTAAATGAACCATATTTGAGTTCTTAAAGGGGAGTCTTTACCTACCTGTCACCTTGCAGTCTGCCAAATCATTGGCATCATTGGGCACTCAGGTGATACTGGAGATAAAGGATAAACCCTAAGAGGTGCAGCATGTTGGTAGGAACACTGATGACAGATATACGGTGCAGATTTATGAGAGGTGGATGCATTGATGTCAGAATCAGAGGACTCTCCGGAAAGCAGAAGGAACTGGAAATGGAGAAACAGCAGCAGGGGGTGGGGGAAGGGAAGAGCCCGCCTTAAGATGTGTGTATGTGGCTGCAGTGGTGATGCATTGAGGGTGATGGGGACACCTACAAGTTCTGTGGTGCTGTAATGGATGTGTGCATAGGTACTGAACTACTGTTTGTCACTGCTCAAGCATACTGAAATGTCGTGGGTGAGGTCTATGTTCACACAAGTCATTGTCTTAAGGTTAAATACCTTGGCTTACTCACACCAGAACTTCAGCTGCCAAGGCGACCGTACTAAACCAGAACTGACTAAATGTTCGTCATCAACTACTCCAAAGTCTTGTAGTTTCTAAACAGACTGTTGAGGTTTTCCTCACAGCATGATCTCCTGCCTGCACTGTGAAACCTTCTTTGGTGAAAATAGTTGGAATATGTAAATACGGCTCCAAGATGATCAATTAAAATCTTCACACTGTACGACGCTGCATTCTCCAACCTTACAGCACATTTGGCATACACCTTGCACTAAAGGTGGTGGCTAAATCCACAACTGATGATTTATTATTTTTCCCTTTCATTTGTGTAGAAAGCTTAGGGAGCAACTGTTGTGGAAGCCAGTCCTATTTTTTTGCATTTGAGAACCCACAATGGACAATATTAATGGCACCTCGGAGCGATGATTTGCTGCTCTGCAGTTCTTTCCATGGCATTCAGCTTTACTATTATAACTGAAAGTTACTTTTAAGCAGGGGAAAATAGAACAAGAAAACAAAAACATTGCATGCAACTTGAGGTCCCAATTTTTTTTAATGTGATCTATAGCTTGAAGCCCCTTTCATGTTGTCTTTAGAAACCAAACTGCTGTGAATGGTGTTGCTTATCTTCCAGCTGGAGCAGGCCACATGTCCTGAAGTGTCTGTGGAAGAGTGTAGGACAGTATAATCCTTCCCCATTAACTGACCAAGCACATGTCTTCTGTGGCCAAAATGCAGACTCTTGCATCTCATACGAGATCTGCCTTTGGTCCCGTGAAGGACATGTGTAACAGCTTGCTGTCCTCTAACCAAAGCATGGCAAGCGTATGGTGGGGGAATATTTCTGGACCCGTAAGGCATGTGACAGTGGAGTCACTGTGGAGGAAGAAGGGAGAGAACTGCGCAGAAGGGGTGACTGGAACAGGTCCTCCCTGGTTCGTTCCTTGCTCCCACATAGGGGAAGAGAGGGGAGGGCTTCAAGGCTGGTTGCCGTCTGACAACCAAGATGGTGCCATCTGACATCTTGAACTAGGCTTTTAGAGGAGACACCCCATTGATGTGCTTTGCCTGTGATTCAGCAACCATGCTCATATTAGTATGGCTTCACTGAAACCTTTAGAGGTGCCTGATGTTGCTCTGGTCTGAAGGCCCCTGTTAATTTTTATCAAAAGTAATGCTTTAAAAGAATGATTGATACATTTTTTGTTACAGACCTGTAGCAAAATAGTTGATGCCATTTTGGCAGCAGCTTTTTGTGCACTAATTTGGAGGGATTTGGCATCTTCTTGCTACTGTTCTGGGGCTTGAAACAGTAAAGAATGACACAGCCAGTGATCTGCAATAAAATTCAGGTCGGTCTTTCCTTCTTTAGAGAAATGATTTATAAATGTCCTTGTTGCCAAGCACTTCATGACTATATAAGTGGGAGAACCTCTTAGTGATATACCTTAATAGCAGAATTAATGATGTTTGAACTTAAGTCTGTTTGTTGAGACTTCATTAGCTTTTGAGCTGAGAAAGCAAGTAGGGGAAAATGCACTCCAAACACATGAGCTGTGCACTGGGGCACACCCGGAGACAAGCAGGCAGCTGCAGCCCCCGTGGCACTGCTTTCTCACTGTTAAACTGCTCTTGTTGCTTTCATGAGTTACATCTTTTGTAGGTTTCTTTCACCTTTTAGTTTATGTCTGGGCTGGATATCTTTTGTTGTTTTAAAGTCTACATGTGTGTGATTACCATCAGAAAAGTGTTTGTGTGTGTGTATATACATATATGTACACCTTTTTTTTTTTTCCCCTAGGTTTCTCTAATGTTTTCATGTCTGAGGATCAAACACATGAGCTATTTTAACGCAGTGATGAGTCCTTAGACAATCCTGTTTAGGATTTGGTTTTGCTTTGATTTTAGTTTCAAACTGTCTGCTTCCTAAACACTGAAATGTGACTGCTTGAAAGCCTGCTAACCACTACACTGTGTTGATGAAGGGTAACCCCTATATTAAACTCCTTAACATCCTGCAGCAAATTTTTTCAGTTTTTTAGAACAACAGGATCTTCTTATAACCATAAGTGTGGAATTCAGTGCTGTGTATTACAGTACTGGATTTTATTTGCAGAAGAGCCCCCTTTTAATGAGAGTGAAGTCCTAGTGCTAAGAGGCAAAAACCATGTTTTACTGTTTTTACTACTTGGCACATCCTCAGACAATTTGTTTGTTATGCTGGATCATCACGGGGTCTGTTAGATCATCTAATTGAAAAAAAAAGGGAGTTTGTAGTCCTGGAACGTCTCCAGAAGTTGTTTGTTCCACAGCCAAGTCCCTCCTATGCTCTAACTCTGAGGTCATCTCCATAAGTCATGTTTATTATGTTTAATTTATTTCCCTGTTACACACTTGAAATCTAAAAATTTGTAATGAAATATATGTCATAAAGTGTATTTTAAAACTAACAATGTAAATACATCTCTAAGGTTGGTCACCTGGCCTTCAGCCTTAGGTTGAAGGTTACTCATTCAGTACTTCAGCAGAAATGCACTGATTATCATTGCTTCTAAGATACAGATAAGGTACTGAACAATGGGCAAAGTTTTTTAAAATGGATATATATTTCCGTTTGTGGAAAAATAAAATGAACATGCTTTGCTTTCCAAGTTTTCACACCTGATTTTTCAGGAACAATAGATACCTCACAACATGCTCTGTCTATTAATATCAGGCCAGCACAGTATATACCTTTGTTTCTGTTCACAGTGTCCCACGTTCTTCTCTCAGCAGCTTTAATCAAGTTTTTCTTGAAAAGTATATTTGAGGGTAGGGTGTGTCTGTTTTTCTGGTGTTCAAGATCATTCAAAACCTAATCTGCCTCTTAAAAGGTGCACTGAGAAATGGGGTTGCACTTTAGAATGTTACATACTGATCTATGAGCAGGAGTTTTTCAGGAAACAGGAGTCTTACTGCTTCTTTTGAAAGAGATTTTTATGCCCCATAAATCAGGAAGGAGAGTTTCAAAGGCCTAGTTCCTATCTTTATGTAATTACATATTCAGAGCAATCTTCTGAAACGTGTATCATTTGTATCGAAAAGGAAAAGAGACTGCTGCTGACAGCTCTTATGTTGTAAGCATGAAAAGTTGGAGGGAGGGGATTTTAAAGTTTATATTGTTCTTTTATGATGGTTCTGAGTTCTCATACATCTCATCTCATCTCTGTATGATTTCCTGCAAAACTGATGCTGCTGGCATTGATTGTCGCAGTGGATGGCAAGTATTGAAGAGGCCTCAAACAAGAAAGTACAGAGGAGAGGGGTGGTTTGAAGGGAGGAAAAAAAAGAGAAAATGTTTTATCAAAGAAGACATCTATAAGAATTAGAGAATGTAATCTTTCGTAAAATGATAGGTTAGTCCTGACAATTAGACTTGGAAAGCAAGTAAAGGAGATCAGGACGCAGAAAGAAAAGGAAGGTGGTATGGCTTAATGCACTTACTTCCTATTCTAAAGATAGCTATCTAGATAAAAATGTCAGTGCTATTACAGAGTAATTGTAGACCAGAATGTCTTCAGTTTGCTCCAGCTGCTTGACCTTGCCTAGCTGTTATCTGAAATGAAACAAGCCGTGTCGTGATCAGCACTTTCTCTAGGCTGCTGTGGAAATGTTTATGAACTCGCATTGGTGTCTCTGTCGGTTTTGTGGGCTATCGTACTGAATTCTGTTTGCTGCAGATTTTTCAAGCTCACAGGAAAACTGTTCTGTGTGCCCAGCTCTGCCATGCTTTTCAGAACGCCTGGAATAATTCCTACTTGGGCTGTCCAACCCATCAGGAGCTGAAGATTAAAACCGGAGTGCAGCTGCTGTTCCAGCAGGCAGCCCAGTGAGGGAACAGCTTCTTCATGTAGCTCATCCAGTCACTGGGCTGTCATTTTGTAGTGTAACCAGTCTTGCTCAACATATGCTGACTTTGAGTAGCTTGAGCCTAAGTCTTTTGGCATTTTTATTTTCTTGTTCACTTTATAGAAATATGTACAGATTTTGAATATTCCCTGTCTCGCATTTTGATGAAAGGTTTGGTCATTTGGAGAAAAAAATGTCTGAAGTAAGACAGTTTTTATAAGCCTTCGATCCTAAGGCAGTTTCGGGTCCATTCATCAGAAACTCAGCCAATAACAGTGAATACTCTATCTGCATTTGGATGGTGGGGAGTCCATGATAAAGTTGATGGATTGATTAAAACACCAGTTTTAAATGAAGAGGTAACTTCATATCAAGAGACAGAAATTTTTTGTGTGTGTACATACAAACCAATAACATACCTATTACCTTAGATTTTTAATTACATAATTCTACATGGAGAAGAGGGAAGCTGTTATCTGCTGCTTGCTTTTCATTTTTAAGGGAAATTCATGCTTACCTGAATGTGTTGATAGGTAAGTGGTAATTTTAATACATATTGGCATCAGTGCACACAAGGCATTTTATCCAAATTGTACCAGCTTGCAGTTGGGGTGGAATTTAGAGGGGGAGGAATTTAAAAGGCAAAAAAAAGAAGAAAAAAATAATTTATTGTCACAATCCCTGTAGTGAATAGATACAGAGTAGTTTACAGTTGAAGCATTTTTCTTCTTCCACCTTTGTGAATTATCACTAAAGTTGGGCTTACTTTCATGAGATGTAAAGATATGAATTGCTTGTCCATATGGATTTTCTCATTGCTTGAGGTCATTGGATGGCTTATTGACCAAATTGAACAGCAATGTATTGAAAGAATTTTAAGTGAAGAAAAGCATTAAAATGTATTAGCATTAACTTCTTAAGAAAAAAAGTGGATTCATTAATACCACTAAAAGTGATGAATCATCAGCAGAGTTGTTAAACTGCATGCAAAAGCCCTGTCACTTACTGGTGACCAGCAAGTTTGACTTGTCACCAGCTCTGCACCTTTACTTTCCAAGTTATTAACACATCACTGAGAATACACTAATTTTGGCTTGCTGCCATGCAATGCAGTTGCTCAGCTGCATTTCCTGCTAGTAACCTTTATTTCCATTTCACAGTGATTTCTGGGCACTGATTATTAGATCTCTAGATGAACTCACCTTGAATCCATTTATAGTCTGTGAAGAGAAATAGGCATTTCAAGGGAGGAATTGATTAGATAAGAGTCTTACAATTTTTGTAATTAGATTTTAAACATCTCTGTTAGAATTATTTCAGTTGTGGCATTGCACCCCATATTTGACTTACTGTATTATAAGATTCAATCCTTTTTGCTGCAGTTGCTTAAAATTGTTACTTAAAATTGATGATAGAGTTTTGCATAATGTGCACAGTTGTAACCCTTAGTGGATGTAACATTGTGTCTTTACTATGAATGATTATAGCAGATTTTCTCGGTGGCACATAGCAGAGGTTTCTTTTCTTATCATTGATATAGTAACCCCCTAAATGTTCAAATGAGCAGATTCCAAGCATAAACATGTAATAATAATATTTAAATCTGGGGTCAGGGGTTTCATATGCTGCATAAATAAAAAAATTTAAATAACCACCATAGTGTACATTTGGAATAGAGAAAGGTGTGAAAAAAATTGCATTATTTTGCTGTTATATATAGATAATATAGCATTGGTTTGTTTAGTTTATAGGTAATCCAAATACTTTCAGAGTTTTGCTCAGTATAAAGAATGACTTTTTAAGTTACCATCATGATTTCAATAACTAATGGTTAGAACAGTCATTGTATATTTATGTCTGTCAATCTTTTGAATTTTTGAAGTGCAGTCTATCCATTCAGTATTTTCCAAAAAGGCACAGAAAAGAATCATAGAATGATTTAGGTTGAGAGGCCTGAAAGACCATGTAGCTCCAACCCCCCTGCCATGGGCAGGGACACCTCCCACTAGACCATGTTGCTCATGGCCCCATACACATGCAACAAGTTCATAACAACAACATGCCATAAATGTAAACTCCAAGGTTATGTAATGTACGTTGTATACCAACACTAATTCAGGATTCCATAGACAATTGAAATTACTTAGAAACACAGAATTTGGCAGTACTGGAAGTATTTTGCCACAGCACCCTTTTTTTTGTTAATCTTTGATTGTGTGCTCTGTGCATTTAACAGAAGACAGCCATTGGCTCATGCTACAAATCACAAAAAACTTTAGAGATAACATATGGAAAGTAACCAAGTTAACCTGGAAAATTTAGGCACTTGACTCAGTGACATCTTTTTCTCTTTTCTACTTACCTTCTTGCTGGGCATACAGATTTGACCATTCAGAGAGCTGTAAACAGCAGAGAAGGTAACTTGGGCTGGGGAAGCAGTATGGTAAAGGCATGAAGGGAGCCTGAGGAGATTCACAGATTAGTGGGAGGCTATTGTTTGCTGACACAATAGAAGGAACAGGCTCCAAAAGGTGTGTGGCCGTCTGCCATCTTCTGCCTCCTTTCCCTCTGCTGGATGGGACTTCCACACAGAAACAGCAGCTCACCATGACAAGGTGGAAGCATGATGAAAGGGAACTCTCCATGCCAAGGTGCCCTTTCTCCCCTTGGACAGGTGTGGGATTTGCTGTTGTTTTCTGTAGTCGTGCTCTTATCAGAGCCAGGCTCCTCTGGCAGCTTGAAACTGATTTTTTTCCTGTCTCGTTACGCATGGCTCGCAGCATCTCAAGACAGAATTATTAAATTGGGTGAAACAGTTCAGATTGGAATATATTAAATAGTTTTCTCTAATCATAGGAAAGCCCTCTGGTTCTTCTCTGGAAAGCAACAATATGCCTTTGATTTCTGTCAGGCAAAAGCAGTGGCCCTGACCTGTGGTTCTGGATATATCATTGCTCCCAGCAGCCCTTTGCAGTGTTCCTGCTGTAGAGGAACCTGCAGTCCTTTGCCAAGGATGGCAAGGCAAGCCGTGGCGTGCTACATGCTTTGCCTGATCATTGCAGGCAACCACAGCGATCCCTGGTCTGATAAATCCTGCTCCACTGAGTCTCCTCTTATACCAGTCACCCAGTCTAACCTTCTTCATCCCTCTTCTCTGTACCTCTGCCAAATTGTGTTCATTTCTCATTAAGGGAGGTCACCAGTGTTGATCATGTTTTCCATGAATTCCTATGAGTATAATGTTAATATTTTTCTTTTTGTGAGGAATGCCTTGATATGTTCTGGGACTCCAATTTTGGGGGAGGGGGGAGAGGGGCGGGGAGGGCATGTCCTTGTTCAGTTTTGATTTGTTTTCATGGTCACTCTGACAGCTCATGGTCATTCTGAGATGAAATATTTCCAGAAATTAAGCTTTCAAAGGGGAGGACTCTACGATGGTATACACATGCAGAAGAGCTGCATCTGAGCTGCATATGCAACTCAAATTTGGGCATTTGCTATCTTTTTCAGCCTCAATAAAATTATATAAAAACAAATGACATAGAATACATTTGTCATGCACTGTGTGCCTTTTACAGACAGAAACCTTGAATCTTTCTGAATGTACAGCTGTCCATTCCCAAACACACTATAAATTGTTGCATGGACCACAAGCATTTGAATGGTACTGAGGAGTTTTAACCTAGCTTAATGTAAGTCATTTACATGTTCAGACAGAGCATCCTTGTGTGCTTCTTCCAAGCTCTCTTCTTTGTATGCAGTGTTACACTGGTTTGTATTTCTGATAAATGTTTTGCAGGGTTAGCCTTTTTAAATAGCTGGTTTTCCCTACATGAGCAGGCAGCACCCTATGCTGTCTAAAGGTTAAGAACAGATTTGTCAATGAAAATTTATAGTGCTTGATTTTATTTAAATCAAGTGTTCTCAATTAGTGTCCATGTAAAAGAACTATATAAAATAATACAATAGTCATAATGTATCTAATGATCCTTAAGTGGCAGATTATAATCATATCTTTATTAGTGGTAGTAATTGTAGTGACAGTGTTGCTGACAGGTTAAACCATTTCTTACAACAGTAGCTTTTGTGCTGTTGCATCAGGATCAGAAATGCAGTTCCTGAAGATTTGCATATTGTGAAGAATAGGCTGCAAAGGCATGGAAGCATAATCTTGTCATTGTGTTTAGTGATGTGGGTGGCAGAGTGCTGTAGCTGATTCTGAGCAGGAAGAGTTTGCATGTGGGTAAGTTTAAAGGCCTTTAAATGTTTTAGGATTGGTAGGCAAATTGGTTGACGATGTAAGTGTTGTTGTAAGTTGTTAAATATTCCAAGCAGCTATAAGCTTTCTAAAACCTTCTCAATGTTTTAAAACATATAGTGCAGTGTCTGAGCAGCTGCATTAGCTGAGCTTGCTGGATTAGACCCCTTCTGCACTCTATTGCTAACCTCAGACACTGCTGCAATAGTTCTGCATAGCATTGCACTGCATCATTAGGATGTTAAGATTTAAAATTTTAAAGAGGTTGCAAGACATTAAGGTAGAAGAGTTCTCCTTAAAAAAAAAAAAAGGCGACAAAACAACAACCAGAAAAACCCCAAACAAAAAACAACCAAACCCAAGCCCAAAGCAAATGTGCTTGCGATTATGCAGATTGTACAGAAATGTGGCACCATTGTTGATAAGGACTGAAACTTTAAACCCAGAGAAAATGTTGCCATATTTTAGGAAATTTTCTCACATTATGCATTTTTATTGTAAAAACAAACTCTTTCCCAAAGTATGTGAGAAAATACAGATTCCTCAGTAACTTATTAAATGGCTTGTTTCAAAATGTCTGCAAGTTCTGTGTGGACTTTTCAACCTTTCCCCCTTCTCCTTTGTGCACCAATGCTTTTATCACCTTTCACCCCAAGTGAAATGATCCTGTGAGAAATATTTGCTCCAGAGAATCTAATCCATGTTATACAAGCAGCCCAGTAGGTGCTGGAAGAAACTTTTGGTTTTTAGTAAAAATAAGATCAGTAAGATCATATGGGTTTGAATTTCCTTAACTCATTCTATCAGAATAGCATTTGAGACTAGCAGTGAAAAAAGTGAATAAGTAAACAGAAGAAAAAGAGAAAAAAGTAGACTTACTTTCCAGGAAATTATCACACTGTGTTTAAGATTGTTTTTCCCCTCTCCCCCTTCTCCCACATAGGTATGTAGATGGAATAGTCATCTATATAAGTAGTGTATCTGCTTAGTCTTCATATTGACCATTTTCTCTGTCCAGAGAAATAAATAAATTTATGTCATAGAAGCATGAAGTTTAATTGCAACATAAACCTGGTTTTGGAGAGGACCACGTCGGTCAACAGGCCATGTCTCTTCAATTATGAGCAAATATGTGAGAGCTATTTAATCCAGAGATCATATGCTTTGTACAAATATACCATAGAAATACTTACAGGAAACTTAAGATCTATATCAAAAAAGGCCAAGCGGAACATGACTCAACAGGTATTTGTTACAAGCAGATGTATAGGTTAAAAATATAGATGGATGAGGAGAAAAATACCGTGATGTTGTTTATTCAGTAAGTTTTGAAATTTTATCTGGATTTGCTAGTCATGCAGTCAAGCAAAAGCTGTATTTCTGTGATAAATATTATTGGTATCAATCAGGTTGTGAGTGTGTGAGGCTACCCACTTGTTGGCAACATTATTTCCTGAAGCAAATTTTTAATGATTGCTCTTGTGTATAATTGCATGTTGGGATCCTGAAACAGGTTTAGGAAACAGTTACAGAATTCCTCAATTCATGTTGAGATAGTTGAATGCAATGATCTTTATTTGTAAGAATTTTCTGTTGAGGGATACCATTGACCATGCAGGCACTCATAAGAATTAGAGCATAACTTTTTAGCTATGTAGAGACTTCCTTTTTTTTTGAAAATCAACCACTTACTGGGGTAGCTAAAACTTAATTTCTCAAGCAGAGAAGTTAAAACAACTGAGAAGAAACTAAAAAGTATCTCTTTGTTTATATCAAGACTGAGAGGTAGTACACAGGGGAGTCACAGATCAAATGTGTTTGCAGTGAATGTAGAGACAATCTAGCTTAGTACAACACTGCCTAAAGACCAGGGGGGAGACAGGCATGCTGGGACTGTGAGTGTCTTGTTGAGACGTGTGCCTTGGAGTTAAAGGTGAGGTTAAGGCACATCACGCATTTGTTCAGTGTCTCACAAGTTGGTTTTCTTTCCAGTTTTTTATTCCTGTCCAAATAGGGAGATCATGATAGTTGACCTGAGCATTTACTGTTAAATGCAAAATTTTATATGATATACAAAACCTGTTATAAACTGCAGACGAATGACTTGGCTTCGCTGTTACAGCTGTGCAAGATGTTGGTCAGCATGTTGCAAAGAATCCAGGACATGTCTCCTGTAAAGATTTTCCTCCTTTTTTGAAAGTGGTAACTTCAGCTATAATTCTAGCTGACTTCTTTATTTATTGATGAATTCACTTCTAAATTAGGGCAGTATTAGTATGTTTTGCCTGGCTTTACTTAAATCTATTTAATCCTGAGGGCTCTCCTAAACAACTGGTTAGAACTAATTTTCCATTGCCTTTCATTGGGAATGTATTATTTTGTTCAAGGGAGAGGGGGAGAAGTTGGGGAAGTGCCCTGGGAGTGTCCAGCCAAGTGAAATTCTCCATAAACTGTGATACTGTCAGAAAAGTGCCTCCTGTTTTGCCAAAAATGTAACATGTCCTATAACAGTCTTGCAAATTCATCAAACAAGGTTTCATTTTGTCACTTTGTTTAACAATGTTATTTCATTGTAATATGTAGGAATATTTAAACCACAGGAGGTTACTTAGTCTTTTAAATGCTATTAGGACATTGCTGGATTTATGTTAGTTTCAATCAGCAGCTTCTGCCTCTGGTACCAACAGATGGACGTGAGTGGAATGCTGCCATGTGAGTCTCTCTTCATAGATAAGGAATTTGTAGTCAGAGAAGACAAGAATAAACACTGTAATTATTTTACCAATACAAGTCTAGAGGGAAACCCTGAGCTGATGGAGATGGCCATAGCAGAAGAGCAGAAGTTCCCCATTCCCTCTGCTTACTTGCGGGATGTGAATGAGGAATAACTAGCTTGGATAAGGAATAACTAGCTTGGAATGAAAGAGGATTGTCCTCTTTCTTTAGTGCAATCATACTGCAAATCTGCTTTTCAGCTGATGCTTTTTTCACACAGGTTTCCCGAGTAGCATCTGGCTCCTGCTTAGATCTAATCCTCCCCTTCACAAATGCTTTCTCGGGGCAAAAGGCTATCTTTGTCATTTCTGTGGACTGCTGCCTGCAGTTTTTCTCTGGAAAACTCTTCTTTCTCTTCAGACTATTATCTCTAGTCCACAGCCTTCTACCACATCATGTCACCTCCTTTCTCCCTTTTCCTGCTTTTTCCCTTTTGCCTCCCTGTGCTGCGCAGAGACGGGGCAAGTTCTGGTTTGTGGGAGAGGAGTAGGCGAGGGAGAAGTTGGTTTGTCAGGTGAGTTAGATGGTGGCAGCTGCCAAGTAAAGGAGTATGGCATGGGAATGTGGACAGCAAACCGTGTCAAGGAGCCAAGGAACTACTCAGAGTGTTGTCAGGCCCCTCAGCATTGTCTGACCCTTTTCTGCATCAATGAATTTATCCTTAATCCATGGACGTGAAGGCAATTCAGGGTCAGGTCCACGGTCACCATGGAAATGCATACCTCACCTTTTCTGGCATCTCTCCCATCCTGGTTCTTAAACAGATGAGCCCCTCCCAAAAATTTTTAATGACTTTTTTGAGGTCATGGGTTTAAACAAAAGGATGAAGGTTATATTTTTTTAGCATGACATTCGCTTCTCTGCAAAGTATGTGCTGTGTATTTTCTAGACCCTTAGTCAGTATTTTTAATACAGTCAGAGTCATAATTTTTTTGGTTCCTGGTTCATGTATATTATAAAATTCCAAATGTAGCCTTCTCGGGAGTGTGTACTTTGTGTTAATATTTGACATCTGCAGAGAGCGAAGCTTACAGGTAATTTATTACTAGAGAGAAAGAATTCTTTTTCTTGAACATCTATGCAATTACAATTTATTTTTCTCTTTTTTTTCTCCTGAGTTTGATGATGAGGTGGGTTAAAACTCACCCACTAGTGAGTTGCATATCCTGATTTGCAGCAATGGTCTACATGAAAAAGAGGTCAGTGAGGAGAAGCAGGTCAGGTCACCAATGTTACCCACCTAGTGCAGTGCCCATACTTGAGGACAGTGTCAGCAGAGAGTTCAGAGACCCCTGTGAAAGCTGAGGCAGGAAGACTGGCAAGCAGGAAGAATATCTTCACCAGTTGCTTAGATCCCTCCTATGCTTTTGATTACCTCCATCTTTCCATTTGCTCTTTTTTTGAGAAACAGAACCAAAGCCATAATAGAGGCTGTGTAAAGGGAAGATGGTCTGCAAAGGGTCTACAGGGTTTCTGTAGAGAAACTTTCTCCACCTCTACCTAGTGTTTGCAAGAAAAAGCTCTGCTCTGGATTGGAGGGGCAACTGGGTCTCTTGAGCTGCATCTGTAGGAGCTCCCCATTAATTCTTACTGGGATTTTGTCCCTCCTTGCCCCAAACAGAACATGCATGAGAAAAAAGACTGACTTCGTGGAAGGGGTGAGCACTCCGTGTGCCCTTTGCTTGAACTTGGCTTCAGCTGGGTTGTCAATCCTCTTCCATACAAGAATGCAAACATGGCCTTACAGAAGTGACTTGGGCTCCCCAACATTCAGCCTGAGGCTCACAAATGGTGCAGCCTGAGGGGGGAACTCGCAGAGGGAAGCAGGAAATAACGGTGTCTCCAGTTTCCCTCCAGGGAAGGAGGGCTTATGCTGTATTGTCTGGTTTCACCATGGAATAGCACCAAGTTTGAGCATGAATTAGAAGGCGAATCTCATTTTTTGCACACACATACACACTCTGTGTGTATTTATATTTACAGATGTGTGCATATGTAAATATATGTATGTATACATGTGTTACCTGATCTGAAGGGGCAGAGGCAATGTGAAATACCTCATTGTCAGGGGGACTAGGAACTCAAGGGGGATCCTACACTGATTGCTTCAGAAGAGAGGGGAAGACCACAAAGAGTCTTCTTTCCTTTGTCTGGGATTTTGTTTTTATTCCTGTGTACAATTCGTACTGGAAGTTGGTTTGGTGAAGCAGTACTGCTGCAACCTTTCATAGAGTTTTAAATTTGTCTGTATGCAGAGGAGACATTCAGCTATGGTTTCTCTCTGGAAAGAAAAAAAAAAGGAGCTGTGTCCAAGGGGGGTGAAAATTTCTCTTGTGTTTATTATTGCTTCTAGGATTTTGTAGTTCAATTATGTCAGGATAAGTGCTGTGTTTGGGAAAAGCATAGGGAGGGTTGGGAATATAATTACAGCCAAAAGTTCTTGCTGGGCACAGGTTGCTTGTGCATGTAATTTTTGAACTGTGTGATCTTTTCTCAGAAGGAAGAGACCCAAAAGGGTCATGGGGTTTTTCAAGGGGGAGAGAGGAAATGAGAAAAACTTTCCCTCTTTTGGAGAAAGGTAAAAGCAGGATATACCAGGATCCTGTAAAATTCTATTTATTGGCACTGAGCCTTTTCAAAACTGGGAACAAGCCTGCACCAAAAATCCCCATGTTAGTACGTGAAAGAGGAAAACTGCTGAGGAAAGGAGGGGAAGAAACAAGACAGATTTAGTTCCTAGAACCAACTGACACTAGCCAGATTTGGGACTTAGGTCTCAAACTGAGGTATGTAGGAAATAAATATGGCTACACACACCTTATGCATCATAAATTACAGCTTTTGACACTGAAGGACTATGAAAATTCAGACGCAGTTAGTGATTTCTAACCAAGACAGTTCAGTTTTGAGCTCTCATAGTACTGTCAAAGGGAGCAAACATGACTGCTCTTCACAAAAGCTGTTCATCATATATCCTGTGTCTGACAGCCTCCGAAAACAGCAGTCACCCCGAATTGTGCTTCCAAACCTATCTGTATCTGAGGTGCTTTTGCCTCTCTGGACAGGAAAATGCCAATAGGAAAAAAGCAGTCTGTCCTAAAAAATGCAGCTCAATAACACTTAAAAAATGCACATTTTGGCCTGGCAGATCCTGTCAATTTTTTATTTGTAGTGTGTTACCTTCTCCCCCTCCCCCCAGCTTCCCCCACCTATGTAAGAAGGAAGATGAAAACAGCTTCCAGAGTCTAGATCAAGCAGTACCGTAAAACCACATATCTGGCGCTTGAATTCCATAGTCTCCTGAAAACTCCATGTACCCAACCACAGGTGGAGTACTACCTGTTTCTTTTCTGGGTCCTGCCCTTTTCACCTTCCTCTGGTGTGTGCTCAAAGTAGACAGTACCAGTTTCTCTTCCTTGATTCGGCACTTCCCACCTGAATGAGAGAGCCATTGAAAAAAAAAAAGCTAAACTAAATCCTTCTCCTTGTATAATCTAGGGTTTTTTTGCCACATGCTTCTCAAGACTCTAGGTTAAAATGCTGTTTTGTTTGATTGAAGTTGATGGCAATCTCTTTTCGATTTCAGTGGGGACCAGGATTTTCCACACATATGTAGCTATCAAAATACTGATTTTTCAGTAAGCCGTCTTTGAAAGTAGGGGTGACTAATAATGTTTGGAGATAAAAACTGAAATTATTTTGGGACTTCAGAGTCATGTCCATCCTTTTTCTAGTGTTCTTGTGCCTCAGTGTATCAAAGCATGACGTTTGAGTAGTGCAGGTGGTTTCTACGCAGGGGAAGTTTAGGAAGGGCCAGGTGCTGTACTGCTGCTTTTGCACTGAGATGCCAGGTTGCAAGGCAAGAGATTTGAAGCACAAAGGAATACCTATAAGGTTGTCTAGCTTGAAGTTTCATTTTAGGATCTAAAATGGAGGTAAATGAAGGAACAGAGATATGGATTCTTGTCGAAATCTGTTGTTGTGGTGATCATAGCATGTATGTTATCCTGTTCGGATTAAGCATTATCGTGAGCCGTTTGGACAGCTTCATTTTCTGGTTCAGCTGATGCAGTTTGGAATATTCAAAGGGAAAAAACGGCCCGTGTGCTGCCGTGATAACTTGTGGGAAGGGACATTTCGTTTGTTCAGAAGTCGAGGCAGGGTGTTTGTGCCTATGCGTGCTCTGTATGCTGGGGTACGTGCGGACAGACCCCGGCCGCTCCCACACCCCGGTGCCAGGGGCTGGCTCCCGGCGCTGCTCTCCCAGGCCAGTCACGATGGCAGCCATCACCTGTGCCAGCCTGGGACTCCAGACCCAGGAGTGCCAACCGTCGCTCTAGTAGCAGCCAGGCTTTTCCAGTACCGCCGAGGAACGCGGGGAAAAGCCCCCCGGCTCCCCGAGCGCCACGTCCCGCAGCTTCTTGCCCTCCGCCAGGCCGCGGGCGGGGGCCCGGAGGCCGCGGGTCCCGCGGAGGCGATACCAGCTCCAGGTT